>WMKJ01000044.1:0-102283 GCA_009733715.1 Herpomyces periplanetae | reverse complement strand
TGCCATGGAAATTGGCCGATATGTTTCCTTGATTTGACTTTTCAAACCATTTGACACTCCATGAATATCCCTGGCAGATATAGCAACTCGATAATGATACTGAATTCGTCGTGCAGTTGTAGTATAGGAAAGACTAGGCAAGGAAACTTGGGGGTTTTCATCCAGCCAACTTATCAAGTTATTAATGTTGCGCTTTAAAGCAGAAATCGTTTTAGCCGTAATCGTCACTATATGATATTCTCGAGGTTCTTTACCACTGGGTGAGGTTCGTAGTGGTCCATCTTCCAACAGAATGGCCGTATTACCACCCGCAGCGCTGAAATTATTCAAGAAAACCCGACGCTTTTCCTCTCCGTTACGGGCAAAACTTGTCATGGTTAAGGGAATATGAATATTTCGTAAAGTTAGATCGGCCGGGAATGATTTATTCATAATACCTTTTATCCCTACATTAGCGGGTATGGCATTCTTTTGGAACATCATCATAACCTTAATTAATGAACTAATGCCAGATGCAGCTTCACCATGTCCAATGTTCGCCTTTATAGCACCAAGGTAAAGAGGTTGATCGGGTTTACGTTGACGATTTCTTGGAGCGAAAACATTGGTAACACTGGTCATTTCGATTCCATCACCAGCTTGGGTTCCAGTACCGTGCATTTCAACGTAACTAACCTCATGAGGGTCAACACCAGCACTTGCAAGTACAGATTTATAAAGAAATTCTTGAGCACCAGCATGAGGGTGAGTTATAGATACAGCTTGAGCTGAATGATTAGTTTTGGCTGCCAGGATGCAGCCCAAAATATTATCCTTATCAGCAATAGCGTCTTCAAAGCGCTTAAGTATAACGGTACCACAACCGTCACCACGACAGTAACCGTCAGCATCGTTATCGAAAGTTTTACACGACCCAGTTTTGGAGAGGAATTGGCCCTTGCTCAAGCCGGAAAAAATATCAGGATTCGTAAGAACATTAAGACCTCCAGCACATGCAGTATCACAATCTCCAGCCCATAGGGAAGTACATGCAAGCTGAACAGCAGCAAGACTGGATGAGCAAGCTGTATCAATACTAAAGGATGGACCAGAAAATTTGAAAAAGTAGTTAATTCTTCCAGGCGCAAAAGCTCGAACACCACCAGTGATAAAATAAGTATCAATATTTTCGGCAGCATTAATCTCACGCCAATCATCTGAAGTTTGACCGTAGAACGTAGCGATTCGATGAAGTTTTGTAGAAGGTGTGCGATTTGGTACATAGCCCGACATTTCAAGGGCTTCGTAGGCGGTTACCAGGGCTAATCGACCCATAGGATCAGTTTGAGCAGCTTCACGGGGAGACATATTGAAGAAGAGTGGATCGAATAGACCGGGTTCATCAATAAAGCATCCGTACGGTGTATGAGCTTTATTTTTTCCTTTTCCTGAAGGATCGTAATGAGCTTTAACATCGAATCGATCGGGAGGAATCTCCCGATGAACATCTAGTCCTTGCTCAAGCAATTTCCAAAGCGCTTCATGACTAGCAGCACTGGGAAATCTTCCAGCCATACCGACAATCGCAATCTTAGAACAATGGTTTAGCCTTTTGGAGCGTGGCTTTGTACACCAAAAATTATGATCTCTAACGTTGACGGAAGTAAATCCATTGGACTTGAGCATGGTAGCTAAATTTTGAGCAATACTAGTAATTCCAAACGTCATTATTTTGGGGGAATCACCATCGGTAGTTTTGGGAATAGAAGTTATTTGAGTAACAACTTCACTGAGGGTTGAACTCCACTGAACTGGATAGAGGAGTATACGTTCCAAAGCACGTTCACAAAGATGAAGGGCATTTTCGACGTCAGTAAGGTTCCCGAAAGCGGAGGAGTTAACGGCGAACTGAATGCGGAATTGTTCAAGGATGAAGGCATCTTCACCCAAGATTGAGGCAATATGAGATTTGTTAAACAAGTGGGAAGCATGGTAAGGAGCGTAAACGGAAATTGGGATACGATTACATTGTTCGAATAGCTTAACTTTTTCGAAAATTTGTTTTGTGATTGCTGGGGGACCACTAATAACGAGAGCGGAGGAGCTGATAGCGCTAATATAGGCTTGATTGGGAACCGATACACGATGTTTTGTGTGAAATTCGTCTAAAGCTTCACGGGTGACTTGTTCGTCAAGTCCGCATATAACGGTAGACCAACTTTCAAGATCCACATCTTCAGATGAATTAGATACGATGATTTTTCGCATCAATTCAACTGTTGATCCAATGCGAAACGAAATTTTAACCATTTGAATTGCAATTGGTAGCAGCTCCGACAAAGATCGGGAGCATGCTACGGCCGTAGCTGCAAGAAGTCCAGTACAGAGACCGGTGATTTTACTGGTGTCCAGACAAGGAAATTCAGTAGCATTTCGCTCAAAATATCTGTGTAACGATGGACAAAGTTGATCAATTATTTAAGTTCAAAAAAATTAAAGATGATAGAGAGTAGTTGGATGGATTAATAGTGATGAAAATTTTGTATAAACTTACCCAAAAAAGTGAGACAGCTGGCATAAAGTTAAGAGACAACTTTCAATCTGTGGTACGATTATACCTGCTTCATAATACGCATGAACTAATTGTGAAATTGTGAGAAAGTTTGGAATTCCTTGCTGGTCACTTCGAGGAAGTTTCTGAATCTCATCACGAAGAGCTGCAGCAGCTTTCTCGAGAAATGTCATGAGCAGGGTGTTGTCATTTTGTTGTAATAATTTCAGCAATAATTCACGCTGAGCGGAAGTTTGATCACCGAAAATAAGTACGTTCATTATTTTGAACGTTTGGAGAACTGGTAATTAAAATGTTATACACTAGAGAGTAAGGTTAGTATAAACTGATTTAAAGAATGCAAGAATAGATCATTTAGCGTTTGATGAGTCAAGCGAATTGAAATGGAAGATGAGATATTTTATATGTAGGAGATGAAATGATTATTCGAAAAGAGGATGAAGGCGATCAGAAATACAGACAAGGTCAATGAAATGAGAAGACCTGGGAGTTGAAGGGAGTTGACAGTTGAATGTATAGGTTGACGATGTATATATATATATATATATATGAATATATATATGTATAACAGAGATAAACTTTTGGATATTATTTAAAGATGGATAAGTTTTAATTGCTATCAGACAATGACTTGTCAGAGGTGATAACTGAAAAGATGGAGAAGATGAATTTGAAAGTTGTCAATCGAAGGAAAAGGGGTGAGAGAGAAGAACTTAAATATAGAAACACATTGCGATTTGTAGAGCTATGCAAAAACTATGAAGGATATGACAAGGTGGAGAACGGACTAACTGAATTGATTAAAGCAGTGTGGAAAAGGTAATTGGGAAGATAATGGGTTGCTGTTTTGATGTGTTTCGAAGGTTCGAATGGTGCAAAAGTTTCTTTTGAGTTGTTGTAAGACTAAACTAGATATTGTTGTTGACGAATCCTCTTGAGGAGGTGACTATCTCGGTAACCCTTAAAGCGAAGACCAGACATTAGTACGAAACTGAAATGATAAAATTCATCAAAATAAGATCCGTACCTGTATGTGACTAAATATAGTAGGAAAAGATGTAAATGATTACAGTGAATATTCGTTTAATTATCAATAATTTTGGGCGTATGCCAACTAAAAGGTTATTTTTAAGGGAGAATATTTTGTCGGACGATTATGGCTTGTTAGTCGAATTCACGATGGGGGGTATAGGAAAATATTGGAAGACTTGAGCGGTATTAAGCATAGGTTGACGAGCACAAACACTTTAACGCTACTTAACAAACTTACAGAAATGTTTTCATAAGATAGGATACAATAGGGCTGGAACAATCCAGCAGAACTGAAAGGCCTTGCTTTGCCGCGACTATGTTAACAGGAACAATCCTTGGAAAAAGGTTAGCTTGTCGATTGTATTCAGCATTATATGATAGCGCCTGGATGGCTAATTGGATGGGTTTACAAAGCTATAATGAAAGTGGATAAGTAGAAAACATGATGATAGTGTACAAGTTGGAGATGTTTATTAGTGGAAGCTGTATTTTCGGGGGGGAGAGCGAGGGTAAAATTGAAGATAAGATAATTGGGTTTGAGGTATTTTGGAGGTAAAGGCAAAATTGTGGTGATTTGTTCGATGGAATTAATAGTTGGGAAGATGGGAATTTGAAGGAGAGAATGGGATAGATCTAATTACAGTGACACTAGTAGGAGGGAAAGTTTTGCTTAGAGAATCCTCGCGGAATGGGGATGGAACACCAACTAAATAAGAAGAAAAAGTGGTGTTTAGTAAACCATTTACCAGAGAACAAGAGTAAGTAGAGTGAAGAATTGGGAGGAAGAGGAAAAAAAACCAAACGAGAAAATTGGGGCAAGGCAGAAGGCGAGGCAGACGCAGAAACAGACTTAACCGCAATCGCAACCGCAGAAACATTCCTTGCCAAAGCCAATTACCCAAAACGGAATATCTCCGTCAGACCCACTGTTTTAAGGCTGAGTCCTGGATCTTTCTGGAAGTTGGGAAATGTTCCAATAGGGCAAAACTTGGATTTCCAGCACCTTAGAAATAACTATTCTAAGCTTGAATAAACAAGGAATGAGGAATTCTACAATCAGCTAATCCAGCACAGCAACAAGTTAAATGTGTTGTACGATAGATGTTGATTTGTTCTCCGCTTTACCCTATTCTCAGCTTCCAACTTTAGTTCATCATTACAATTTTTCATGTTCAAAATTTTAACCTCTCCGTAAATTCTATTTTATCCATTCTATGATGAGTTGTATAGCTATATATGAGCATTTACCCAGTCAATTTTTAAAGGTATAAATTTCTTGCATGGGACGTTCATATTTTAAACTGCATAACTGTTATCGGAATAAATTATTTTGATTCAATCTTGTATGATCTCCAGGACCTTAAGATTTCACAATGTTTTTTCATGGATTCTGCTAGAGGGGTTAACTTTTCATATACATTAATTGATTGATGGATCTTCGAGGGATGAGGCAAAGTCGCTAGTGTTTGACGCATGTCAATATTCGGAACGAAATACACGATGGATCATATTCCGACCAAATTAAATAAGAAGATAGTACCCGGTGCAAGACACATCAATACACAGCCTTCAGATCAGGCTATACAACAATTATACAAATAAAGGAATTCATTCGTGCATGTAGTAATGGAGAATGTAGCAAAGACAAAGTTATTGCGAAATTTATTAACCAAGACTTAAACGAAACACCTTCAAACAATCGTAAACGTGGACATACAAGGATACAATGATAACTTTTGTCTATTCAGCGGCAAACGAATCGGCGTGCTGTCGGTTGTCACATTTGCCTACAAAACTTCCCACTCGTCCTTTCATTATTCTTGTGACGTCAACAGGGATAGGTAAATATGGCTAAATTATATAGCTCGATAAATCCATATAAAAACATGCTAAAACCTTTTGACAGTTCAGTAACGATTAAAAATCTAGGAGGAGAAAAGGAAGCGCACTAGAAGAACGCGGTTAACATGTAAAATATAATCTATAATAGAGTAAATTTTAATAGCAACTCTTGCAGACACGGGATTCACCCCTAGAATAATATAGAGGAAACCAAGGAGGTATTAATCCAATGCACGAAATTTATTATAATAGGAAGGGTTTTTCCGTTTACAGACCATAGCGTAACGTACACTAAACCGAGTTTAGTCGAGGAAATATTACTGGATATTCAGTCCCCAAGTTAAAGCATGATATTCGGTGACCTCTAAATGTTTTACCCATTGTGAAGCTTTTCACAATGCTCATGGCAAGCAAAACACTTTAACGGGTAGCCACTGTACATCAGTTAAATTAACCTATCCCAAATTTTCGTTCACGAAAATATATGTGGTATGTTGGACCAAGGAAATAATTCTGTCTTATCAGGAGGAATCATATTCGATAACGTGCTTAGATGGATGATTTGAACATGAAGGAATGTCTTCCGAATCAGATTTATTCCACACAATACATCTCACCTTAAGCTGAACTCTGGGATTTTTTGAATTATTATGATGACAGTGATAACGGCGGAGTGGATGGACGTTCCTTCGTAACTGATTGGAGAAGCTACTTCTGTTATCTGGATGAGCCCATTAGGATCAGGTTTGGAAAGATAAGTTATTAAGTGCTAACTTTAAGGTATTAAATTATCTTCTGAACCGAAATAGAGTCTTTTACCTGAGTACTGTACGTTGCCAAATTCTTCCAAATATATTCTCTACCAAAGTAGTTAACTTGGTCATCGGGAAAGTATTCCGCGAGGGGACCGTACACATGAGTGGAATATGAGATGTTCTCTTTGAATACATTTATTTATGGATAATATGTGGTAAACTGGTTGGTTGATTACTCTCATAACTCGTGAAACGGACTTGATTAAATTCAGACGTCAGTTTTGTAATAGTAAGTATGTTTTTTGTAAGGTTTAGAAGGCATTCCCTATTGGAACTACGTAGTATCGATAAAATGTGTGGTAAATCCTGCGATGGCGATACAACAAGTCTAGTAAACATGAGTAAATTTGAGCTCTAGTAGGTGTACTGTTGCCAAAAGAGTTTAGGATTGCATACTTAGCCTTTTCAAAGAAGTTATTGCAGTGGGTACCCGAGAAGGTGTTGCTTTATCATTCTTTAATTCAAGAGCTAATTTTTCATACTATTTCTTCCCACAGCTTTGAAAACATCAGAGTGGAAGATCAAGTAGAGACTTAATCCTGTGTTCCTCTAACATAGCTACTAAAGATTATTCTACATGGGAATGGGAATAAAACTAACCGAAATGCGATATAGATTGTTCTTTTTATCAACGATATCATGTTTGAACATTTGTGTCCACTAAAACGTAATTTGTAAAGGATCACTGGATCTTTAAAAAGTAAAATTGCCAATGAGTCTTTTCCAGTTGGGGCATTGTCCAAAGGATATGATTTACTCTTCATTAAATTATTTCCAAGGTAACCTTCCACAGCTGATCAAAGACCAATTATCACGATAATCATTTGTACAATGGTAAAGCAGACGTCCGCAGTATGTAGAATAATCAATCCGTAATTCATATGTGGATAATTACATATTTAACCTACAGGGTAGGTTAAATGTAAATTAAGTGATCTTGAGAAACTGTTTCTCACGAAAATCATCAAAACTTCAAAATATTTACTACGAGAAAACGATAGATTATTCAGGCAGTTTTATTCCCCGATAGGTAAGTCTTGAATCACCTATTTAATCAAAAGTTTCTTTCAAAGTTTGCTAGTAATGGATAACATTGACAGTCTATGCTACGGTAAGACACATATTTAATATGAACAGTCTTAAGTTATAAAAGAAACAGTTTTATCTTGATATATATGCAACGACTTGACTAATATACATTGTAAAAAAAATTATCCATCAGATCATGCTTTATTTTGTAGAATATCGCACAAATTTAGCCTAGAATTAACCGTTCCGAATTTAGTTAGCAGTGACAAGGTGTCTACGTTCAATATTTGTTGCGTCCTGGAAAAATGTAATATTGATTAAGGGCGAATATCTCGAATTAACTGGTTAACCCTTTAATAATTAACTGGTTAATTGTAATAACAATCCTTCCCAGGCAAACGATTCTTGATTCGAAAGCATTGCATACTTCCAACAATACAAATTATGAATCAGCGCTGACAAGTTAATTCACGATGAAAATTCATTTTTGAAATCGTAGGACCTAAGCATAAGTGACGTTTAAGGCTATTGTTTCGGAACAGAATGCTATTTACCCTTGCAAAAAATACCGAGTTCAGTTAAGTGGATGATTTATTATCAAGTTTACCAAGTTGTAAGACAAGACTACCAGCCAAGGATCGCTCGATTTGTGAGTTTGATAATAACGGCTGATATTAACGTTTTAATGGTATAATATTACCGTTAAATGATCGTTTAAGATAAGATATTTCCCGTACATCTCCTGTAAGTTTAAGGATACCTTGTACGTGTCTACATCTAACCTATTCAAACGTATCAACGAATGATCTTTTGGAAAAAATGGGGAGCACGTACTACAACTAATTTTAAGCGGATAGACGAGAGAGAATGATGCTAAGTTTAAAAGCAGTCTGCTATTAGCTGGTCAGTATGATCTCTAACAGACTAACGTACAACTAACATGTAAGCTAGCGGGAATAGTTTTTAAATTAAAACGATACATTAATGGTTAAGCAAGTTCTGAGCAGATTTTATTCGTAGAGGATAAGTGAGAAAATTCATCTAGTGAGATGGTATTCTTTTTACGCTCACTTGAGAGACGTAAACTTTCTACGGAGCAAAAATAATGTGAAAAAACCTCACTGAAAAAGTTAAATGACATCACTCCTCGGAATAGCAAGTTTGAAACAACTGTTGGCTAGATTATGGACCGCTGGTGATAGGTTTATTTTATAGGTATTCGGAATAACTTAGCATGGACTGAGATTTCAAAATCTCTATACAACCAGCCAACTTTCAAATATATAGGATTCATGCATCGTACTGAATGTTAGACTTGGAACACCTTTTACTGGCAAGTGTGAATGATATGTTAAGTATAATTGTAATCTTTTAGGTTAATTTAAATGTCAAGTTTACACTGGTATGCAAGTAGGTATGGGTATGATACTGAGCCTAATATGTACGAATAAATCTTGAGATTGCCCACGGTGAAATTATTTTTACTCGAGGATACAAGTTTATAGGTAATCCGCGTGCCCATCTGATACAAATTTCTATGCGTGTAAAGATTTAGGTTAGAGGTATTAGTTGGTGTAAATTGTGTTAGATGGTAAAGATTTTGTGTTAGTTAACTGATGAGAGGGTTCAGTATAGGCGGGTGGGATGTGTTTTTGAAGTTGAGCAGTTTGAAAATTAGGGATTGATGTGTTACAAGATGGTTGAAATTTAGATTTAATAATGATATAGTATATAAAAGTAGGAACTGGGCACATATATGTTGTCATATAGTAGAGAATTTATATATTGTTGACTA
This sequence comes from Herpomyces periplanetae, assembly GCA_009733715.1. Classification (NCBI taxonomy): domain Eukaryota; kingdom Fungi; phylum Ascomycota; class Laboulbeniomycetes; order Herpomycetales; family Herpomycetaceae; genus Herpomyces; species Herpomyces periplanetae. The sequence continues at coordinate 93,219 of WMKJ01000044.1, read as the reverse complement.
TTTAGATAAATATAAGAGAAACTTGAATAAGACTGTTGGAAATATGAGATGATAATTGGAGAACATGGTTTGATTTTAAGGATTATTCTATGGTGATGTTGGCCAGATAACCTTAAATAAAATCAGAGACGGTGTACCAAATTTGTGTATTGCATTGGTTAATTTTGAAGTTCAGGAAATTGTTGAAAACTTAAATAAGGGTTATCAGACGTAGTAACCCGAATAGATTCTATGGAAAGTTGTATACAAAGTGAATGAATAAAAGTAAAAGGTATAGGTAGTAGTTTTTGATTAATAAGAGAGAGTTAGTATTGGAGCAGTAGAGTAAAGTATAAACGGCAATTATCGATTTTACGGTATAAAGCGTATTATATTAAAGATACTAAACATGTAGTAGGTAGTCGAATTAGATTGAAATTCCAAGTATGATAAAGAACAAAGGGTTGTGCTACAATTCACTAGACAAAATGGAAAATGTATAGGATGAATAAGTTGTACGTAAGGTTGGTCAAGTCAACGTCAAGTGAAACTGGTATTAATGCAAAGTTGAATGTGAAATTGAGATAAATCCAGTAGAGTAGAAGTACTGGATGTGAGATACATGGTAAATCTGTAGATAGAACAGATTAGAATTAGCATTTTGCGATGAATGAAGATCGTGGGATCGGCAAGAGAAATCCACTTTTTAAAAAAAATTTCCAAACTTCCCGAGTCTACAACGGCATCGGCATCCACGCAAACCAAACTTCCCGAAGATTCCCGCAACCGGGCCGAGTCTAGGGCTTGGCAGATTTTCAAGGTGCGGGTGTAGGGCAGACGGGGCGAAGGATTTGCTGACAACATTCGGGATTGACGCGCAGAAGAAAATTCAGCAAGACGCGATCACGACCTTTTCGAGTCTTATTGGAATCTTTCACCATTTTTCATGATCTCAAAGTTAGGATTTCAAGCATAAATTACACTTTGGCTAATTTGGAACTCCCCCATCCTACCTTTCGTGACAACTTTGGAACAGACTTAATTTCGTCTCTTCGTAATTTCATTCGACTAGTTCTTTTTTGATTGTCGTATCAGCGCGCGGAAAAAATGCGCTTTTCTTTGCCCGCATTTTTACCTTCGTTAGCTAGAGGACTTATTTGTCGCACTCCACGAAGACACTTCTTTACATATAAAACAAATCTATCCGGTTTGGCTAAATGGATTTCTCGGAATAATCACGCCACTCAGATTTCTAGGATTTCTATTGCTTCTAAACGCTTTAACGGTACGTGAAGCTTTCTTCTAACGCGATCCTTTTCAATTGATTGACGTGAGAACCGGCGAATTTTTAATTTAGATGTCACGGAACAAATTGTTACTAAAATCGAAAGTGAAATTCAAATGGAGAAAAACGCGGCGAATTCAGATGATTATAATTCGAATATAAAGGCTTATCTTGAAAAATCACCTTTCGAGGTAAAATTTAACGTGATTTTTTCCTGTGTAGCCTACATATTGACATTTAAAGTAGATCCAAGATGTTCCAGGCCTCAAAGACGTAACTTTGACGCGAAAATTCGAGGATGAATCGTAAGTTCACAATTTGTTGGCTCAATCTGAATTTCTGCGGCTAAGGTTCATCAATGCAGAATTTCCGTTAAATTCTCCATTTCTGATATCGATAATGTTCAGCCTCGTGAGCCTTACGAAGATGAAATGGATCCGAGCGTGTTGGATAAACCTGATGATGTTCAAGGTTCCAGTTCCCAGGCAAACGCCCCTCAGTCAACTCAAGGGAGCCGGGATGAATTGGCTGAAGAGTCTACTGATGATATGGAAAACGTTTCGTTTCCTTGTAAACTGGACATTGAAATTCGAAGACCTGACAAACCTGGATTCTTACATATTGTTGCTATAGCTGAGGATGGCGATATCATGATTGATTCGTTTTCTCATGTTCCTGAAGGATCACTCCGCGAAGACGATGTTTACTCTGGGCCTCCTTTCAATAATCTGGATGAGGAACTGCAATTACTAATGGTGAAATTTTTGGAAGATAGAGGGATAGGAACTGAGTTGGCCTTATTTATCCCGGAATACGTAGACTGGAAAGAACAGAGGGAGTATGTTTCTTGGTTGTCCCGAGTCCAAGGATATGTTAAATGAGCGTATAGTGTTTATTCTCTTATTTCTTCTACCCTCTTTTTCAGGGTTTTTTTCCGGCGGCTCTAACAAGGATTGGAAACTTTTGGTACTGTTTCAAGGGCCTGATTTGTGTTTGGATTATCAACATATCCTTTCTTCACTCCACCTTATCTGTGCACTAGATAATCTTACTCGACAAAGTTTACCAGGCCGAAAAATCTCTAAACTTGTGCCATGCGACTTTCTCGTATTGTTCTCATGGGCTCTTTTTCAATACTACTTTTATAATAATGTAATCTAATTTCGAGTAATTGAATCCAACCTATAAATCTCGCTTGTGGGTGGATGTTCCCCTTAAATCATTCGCATAATAGATGTTTAGGAGTCTGCCATTTCCAAACTGACTCAACCCGCCCTGCTCACCATCTGCTCTTCTCGCGATCTACGCTTTTCACAATACACCCGCAGTGCCCCCAACATACGTCATACCACAAACAACAATCACGTGCTTTCTGAACCGAAGTTGGCCCGGGCGGCGCAGAGGTGTGGCGCAGTGGGCGGTGCAGTTCGCACAACGCCTGCGGGAAAGGAAAAGTTTGACGATGTTTGAGACTGAACGAACAAAGATATTTCGAATACACGATTCAGGTAGATTCGAAGATATTCAAGTTCGAGATTGCTCGTTTTATCGATATTTTTATCTCCGCAGTATTTTCAATGCAGCTTCTTTATCCATAAGATTGTTCAAATTCATCACCGTCTCGAAGTATCGTGTTACCACATTCATATCAAATTTATATTATTTTTGACGATATTATTTTACGCGTTTTTAAACAAATGATTAAAGATAAGCATTTGATCAGACTCAGCCATGAAAACATGAGATCCAATGATTCAGTTGACATAAATGAATCCTTAAAGTGTAATTCCATCGTCTATACCACTCGTGTTAAGCATGGGTATACGTTAAGTTGTAAAGCTAACTTCCCATGTTAAATCGGGTAATTTTGCCATCAGCTCAGAGCAAGCAGGCTCAACTTTTACGAAATGATTCAGGTCACTTTTCAATGATTCGGTAACATTTTCTACGCTTGCCATTACTCTTTTATCTATTTTCCACCTTTCTAATACCCTTTCTGCTTAATTCTAGTGCCTTACATCTAGCAGATCTCATCACCGAATTCAATGGTACGCCTCTATTCTATCACCATTTTCTTTTCCAGTCCTTTCTATTACTCAATTGACCTGATCCATCCTTCCTTTTTATATTAACAAAACCATACTCTTTCAGGATTTTCCGGTATCATGTCTATATTCTATTGTCTTCAATACTGCACTGGTGACCCTACAAACTTGAAAATGCTTTACCTATCAATATTCTCGATGTCATTAGGTCTCTTTTTCGATTTTATGGATGGAAAAGTTGCCAGATGGAGAAAAAAGTCTAGCTTACTGGGTCAAGAATTAGACTCTTTAGCCGATTTGGTTGGTTCTATGATGATTCACTTTCCTTCCATCATTTGTTGCATGTTTCGCTTACTGCTTTCATCTCCTAAACTTTCTTGTTTAACATTAACTTCAGATATCGTTTGGCGTAGCCCCGGCCGTTCTTGCGTTTTCCATAGGATTCAGAAGTCTTCTCGACACTATTTGCCTTGCATTCTTCGTCCTCTGCGGTCTTACTAGACTTGCTCGATTCAACGTTACCGTACAATATCTTCCTAAAAGTGCTTCGGGCAAATCCAAGTATTTCGAAGGCTTTCCAATCCCTTCCACTCTACTTATAGACTTTACCATGGCCTTCTGGATTCACAATGGTTGGATACTGGACGATTTACCCGGTGGAAAAATCGGCCGAGAAAATTGGTGGGAAATGACTCCTGTTGTTGGTTTATTCGTACTTCACGGTTGTCTTATGATGAGCAAAACTATTCATATCCCCAAAATTTAGCTCATTTATTACTCCTATTCATCCTTCCCATTTTCCTTTTTCCCCGCTTCATAATCTATACATCCTAATACAAGCTTTCCCCGTCCGTTTCTTTATCCTCCATCGTCTCGTCCCAATACTTGTGCGGATTTATCTGCTATTGGTCCAATAATTAGCCGAGTTATCCTTAAATCTTCTTCACTTCTCTTATTTCATAAATACTGTTTCCGCATTTTTCAAGAGCATCTGTTTTATCCTAGTAAATCCGCCTTTCTTGTTCTGCTTATATTGGTGTTCATTTGTCTAGTGCTTGAATGAGCAGCGGGCCTCTATCGTATCGTATAACTACCACTGGTTATGTATACTGGATTTTGACTTTTGGTGAACTCTCTGAACTGCACCTCTTCTAACTTTTTACCATGTTTTTAATTCAACTTCCATATTTTTCATCCATCCAGTCCTTATCTTCTACAGTCGAATACACCCTTATTACATGTATACACTCTCAAGTGACAATAACATCTTTTTATATGCTTAACATAGTTCAACCTTTCCTTAAGTCTAAATTAGCAATCTTCATCTATGTATTATCTTGCACAAAATTTTAATACTCTTCAATGTTTTTAAATACTCAATTTTATGTCTCTAGACCACCTCGTTCCGTATCATAAAAAAATGACATTTACTAGTCCATTAGAATTGAGTAAACTAATGTTTACATCAATAATATGTTTAAAGGCAACCCACAGTGCCTTTTACTGATCCCAAGTAGTCAAATATTATGAAAGACCATTCGGTGGAAATGTTGAAGGGTAAGTACTTCCAGATGAGTTCACCCGAATAAAATTTATCGTAACTAAACTACCCCACTGACCATTCCACTTTAAAAATGCCCGTAAATTATCGCTGGATTGTACATCAGGTATCCAGTATCCAGATTCAAACTCTTGCTTTTCCCGCTCAATAGCATGTGCTATGTGCACTTCTCGTGAAGTAGGCGGCCGTCCCGGTCGTTTTGACTTGCGTAAATCGTCCAGTTCAAGCGACTTCTGACAGATAAATCTGTTTGATTGTCAATGTATAAATCCATATTATTCCTCATCACAATCCCCCAACCTATAAGCATTCGCACGCTCTACAACATTATCCTCAACTTACTCGTTGATAAGCTTATGAATCTGTTCCATCGTCCATGCCCGCACTGCTTCCTTTGATTCATGTCCACCCGATCCACCCGAAGCCTGTCCACACTTGACTGCTGCGTAAAACGCCGTAACTCGCGATACTAAAATTCCACGTACACATCCGTCATTTTACTCATTGTCATGTTAACTGTTAACTTCACCCCCAAACTATTTACTTATTCCATAAAATCGCACACCAGCACAATTACCCAAACCTCATGCAGTCACTAACATAACGGCTGAATTTTCTGTTCCCGCTGTAAACCTTGTTTGGCAATCCGTTCTTCTCGCGCTGCTGCCCGTTGCAATCTTTTACAGTCCCGACTATTTTCGTGCAATCCCGTTATTTTTCCCTTCTTTCGCACCACTTGCCGCCTAATCTTATCAAAAGTTTTTGCCGGCATTTCACCTTGTGCGTTCTATATGGAAATTCCTCCAATGTACTTCAACGATAAAAACAAGTGAAGTAACCCTCTAACCGCTTGGTAAAATGATCATCCTCAAACCTGGTTACTGTACTATTTTCTTTTAAAAAAATCCTTAAGCTTCAATCCTCAGGGATGGAGGAAAAAGAAAAGTTTAGGTGATTGCGTCGACCGGGAATCGAACCCGGGGCTCGTCGATGGCAACGACGAATTTTACCACTAAACCACCAACGCTGCGTCGACCGGGAATCGAACCCGGGGCTCATCGATGGCAACGATGAATTTTACCACTAAACCACCAACGCTTGTTAGGAAGCGACGAAATATTTACAATATAACTAATATATCTAACCCTGCAGTTTCATAATTGGTGATGTCGAAAAATTTTTATTGATTTACACCAAACACAAAATGAGTATTTTTAAGTGTCTGAAATGACTAGTTTAATGCTATCTATATAATTTACCATTTATCTACTTATATTTTAACAATTACTTGTTCTAAGTTAAGTTAAGTAGTCCTTTTTAAACACAAAAATTGTTCAATTTAGCTTGCAAATAGTTTTCGGTCTCCCGGAGTACAGATCTGAAGATTTTAAACTTTACTATAGTCCAGGCCTGATCAAAACTTCCATTCGTAAACAATAAAAATTCAAGTAAAAATATTGTTTTTAAGTGTCTTTTCCGCATATACTAGACTCAAGTTTCCTCTTTCATACACATAATATTGTAATGAAACTGGGGCTCCCCATCTCCTACCGTGAAGATGCGACAGCATTAATGACATACTTGATTTAAATTTAAAGCATCTAGTAGAATCATATTCTTCAAATAAAGCTTCAATCCATTGGCATATAACTGTCTATGCACTACCATGATAATTGTAAAATTATTTCCCGGTAACTTTTTCTTATTGGCCATCGAAACTGTACTCTTAATGGGACAAATGTCATGATATCTTCCACTGATTGATTGCCAATGCATTGGTCTATGTGTCTGCTTTTGGTGATGGGATATCGAATTGTTCGTTTTTTCGAAATAATATGAACATGCTTCATTATTGTTCTTTTCTTCGAAAAACGAATAGAGATTTTTACTCAAGTGTTGTAATTATGAAGTCAAATGATCTTATCAATACATAATTTCATCAAGTCTCCCCGTGTTGGCTGTACACTTACAGAAGGAAACGGACAAGCTTAACCTATGATGAAATAGGTGAGGGTAGCCAAACCAACTTTTAACTATCTCTTATTCAGAGGGGCAAGCGGTCAAATTTGTGTGTAATAAGCATCATTTGCGACTGTTATAAATTCAGTAATAATAACTTTAAAATATATATATTGAGCTACAGGAAGGAAAATACAGCAATATTGGATTTCAATGGAGTATTTCACAATCGAGTAAACACAACGAGTTAGTTTTACTTTACTCTGGGCTTATTACCAGGACATTATCGGAAATTAAAGGTTTCATATTCATACGACTTGAGAGTAAGGTCTGTATTTGAAGGTATCATTGAGTTATTGCAGAGATTAAATCTACAACATATTTTACTTTCCGTGATCATGCATGAGGGCCAAAATCACATTTTAACATACTACAACACCATCTCGCAGCATATGGTTTGGAATAAGCCAAATAAAGACGATATGATAAATATCGGTAATATTTATTTAGCTCAGGTTTCTAGAATACACTCAGATACTATTGATTGGTATATTATATTCAAAGTAAACGATGATTTAGAATTTCTAAACCTAAACTGTACATTCCGGTACGACTCAAGCTAATATTGAGTGTACCACTAAGGTGCTCAAAGAATCTGTTGAGTACACGGCAAAAATACTTTCCGAAGATAACAAATCGTTAACCTACTAAATAACAAATCAAGAACCATTACCTTGATATCTATTATAAACTTTACCATTTGTCCAATCCCAAACCGTTTGTCTAAGAGAAAATTTTCCCATAAGACCCAATTTAAAGACCGAAGTTTACCCGAGAGGATTACCGTATTAGGCAAGTATAGGGAAGTGGCAGTAGTGGCGGTGCAACACTAAAACGCGTGGTGGCGGTCACGTGGGATAGCCCGGGAATTTGGCGAGTTCAAGTTCGAGGCAATATGGATTTTGTTGGATGGTGAAAAGTCTAGTGACGATTTTACTTATGATAAATATCAAATGTGCGATTTCTTATGGCAGTAGATTCAAGTAATGTTAAGGTTCGCGGTATTAGGATTTTTTGTTAACAATTTTAAATGCTGAAATTTTGGGTATGATAGCCTAGTCCTCTTCGGTCAATTTTGGCCGGTTCAATTGCAGGCGCTGTGGAAATAGGTGATTTTTGCTTTAGTTGAAGTTATGATGCATAATTTGGATTGTCTTGTTAACGTCAATGATATATTTACGCGTTTAGGCATTACATTTCCCGCTGAATGTAAGGTTAACTCGAATTTCCGCTCAACACAACATCCGGAATTGGTAAACTTGTTACTCACTTGGTTCATTAAGTTGCCAAAACTAGATCTCAATTAAATAAACGTCTTCCTACCGAAAAAAAATTGCCGTGGCCACCATTTGGACGACAGTGGTACGCAGGATGTACAACCATGATAATCGGAAACTCGGTTAAAGCAGGAATACGTAAGTGAAATAATACCTTTTACTCGCAATACATGTCAAATTGAGATAATGTGGACCTTAAGTGCTTAATTAATATGAATTCTAGGCTTTTTATCGTATGATACTTTTAAATCATTGCTTGCCGATAAGAATGGACATCTAACGGGACCGCGAACCGTATTAGCGGGATTTGGCGCTGGTGTAACGGAATCGCTACTTGCTGTTACAATTTTCGAATCAATCAAAACACAAATAATCGATGATCGCAAATCTCCAAATCCACGTATGCGGGGATTTTTTCATGCATCTTCCGTAATTTTTAAGGAAAAAGGAATTCGTGGTTTTTTCCAGGGATTTGTCCCCACGACGGCTCGTCAAAGTGCCAATGCAGCAACAAGATTTGGGTCGTATACATTCTTCAAGCAAATCGCAGAATCCAAACTTGAACCTGGTCAAAAGTTGAACGTTATTGAAACATTTGGTGTCGGTGCCCTGGCCGGATTAGTTACCAATTATGTCACGATGCCATTAGACACAATTAAAACAAGAATGCAAAGTTATGATGCACGGAAAATGTACAAAAACTCTTGGGATTGCGCCTACAAAGTGTTAACCCAGGAAGGAATATCGACGTTCTGGGCAGGCTCGCTACCTCGACTTTCGAGATTACTTCTTAGTTCGGGAATAGTTTTTACCATGTTCGTGATAATTCTCATTTACTAGCTCTTGGTATACATAAAGTAAAGCTGACGAGTGACTGTCTTCTAGGTATGACAAAACGATGGAGTTTTTTGACTATATTGACCCGAAGAAAAAGTACATTTGAATATTATTAAAATGTTCATACACCTGTATCAGGTCATCGAATGGTGGGATGAATTTCCTGGCATGGGGATCCAAATTGAATGCAGTTCAAGATTTACCAGTGTTCACTGGAGCTTTGACAGTTGTGAGTTCACCTCCGATAATCTTATGTATCCTTGTGTTGCCAACACTTGATATTTGAGTTTAAATGGTGATAAGATGAACCGAGGTGCCTGGTTATGTATGATCCAATCACTATGTTGGGATGTCATGAAAGATAGTTTAGTTGATTGAGTTCAAAGATGAAGCGAATCAATTCCTAAAGGATTGTAAGCAATTGAATGATGAATAATTAAAGTTGCCGCGATGGGTTGACTGAATCAATCAATCAATAGATATAGTATTAACTCGACAAAATTGGGCCGACAAACATTATCATGGAAGCGAAAAAGTGATAATGATCCAAATATTTACACGAAGCAATCTGTAGGATTGTTGGAAGGGATTTTAGCTTAATTAACCACGATGGAAGTTGCCTCTACCACCACGACCTCTCGATGAGGTAAAATTAGACCTTGAACCAGACGAAAAATTCCGGGATCCTCCGCAAGAGCCATTATATCTATCGTTATTACTCCTGTTAAATGAGCCACGACCCCGATTAGAACCACCTCGGCCACCGCGCGAAGAGCCACGAAAGGAACCACGACGTGTCGATGGTTCATGAGCTGAATTTGAAGTTTTCTTTTTCGACTTCTTAATCCCCAGTATCACAGCAATAGGCTTGGGTTTGGGCAGAAAACTATGCTCAAAAGATTACAGTTAACATATACGTAATTGAAAGGAAGAGTACATAAACTAACCGTTCCACTGGAAGTAACTTATCAGGTGAAACGAATACTTTATCACCAGACTTAAAGGATTCAGCATTTATGCCGCTTGATGTTTTAACGGTAAAATACACTTGATCTATCGGGCCCAGGATTTCATCGATAATGCCAACTTGAGCTTTATTTTCCAGGTAAACTGGGGCATTGAAGTAAGGGATTTTAGGATTTACTGAAGCGCAAACGACTTCACCTTCACAGGTGTGTGAAACATTTCCCAATTCTTAAGAAATTATTTAGCATAAGTGTGCGCTCAACAAATCTATCAAATAACTGAAGGTACATAAACTGGTTGATTTGTCCTGCAAATTGATTTTCATGATGAGTGAGATAATATGGGTAATCACTTACCCAAAATGCTAGTAGGTGGGCCAGTTGGCCTCTGATAATTAGCACTATTGCGACGGTCGGCGCCTGTATACAATGACTCAGTATTTTAAATAATTTAATTCTTAACTTTATTTTTTATTATAGAACCCTTCCAAATGATAAATCAAGCAGTGCAAGCAAGATTAACCAACGGTATACTCAAGTTTCCTCTGAGTTTGACGATAAAGTTAATCAGCCGAAGAACGAGATGTTGATAATACCTCTATTTCCGCCCCTAATTGAACCTCTTCCACCGAAAGATCTGCCTCTCGAACTCATGGTTTATATGAAAATCGTATCATGAAGAAGTGTTGAATTGTCGATTATCACGATTTGTGCGTTTTTAAAGTTGGAAAAGCGCGTTGCACCAAAAGACTTTAGTAAGCAGGGGACGGAACATGGATTTTCCTGGGTCGATGTACTGTTCAATGGATTTGCGTGCACGAGGCGGTAAAAGTTGGAAAATATTTTCATCATACATGATTGTGCGTGCGTGCACTGTATTGTTTCATGATTAAAGCCAGCGAAAAGATTATTTAAACCTTGGAACAAATTTTTCAAAGTAAGTGTTGTGAATATTGGAGATTGGAATAGAATGAAATGAGATGTATTGTTGGCTAAATTACGGGTAAAGGGGAATATTTAGTATGTCGACGGAAGAAGTTCGAAAAGACCTAAGCAAGGTTAAAGTGAGCAAAGATAGTAGCAAAAAGAATAAGAAAAAGGATGGAGATATAAATTCCGGAAAAGATGAACTGGAAAATGTACCGGACTTTGTGGAGCACCGAATTCGAATGTTTGAAAAGTTACAAAAAGAATACTTGGAAGACATTAGCCAGCGCAAGCGGGTAGCTATTGAAATACGGTTGGACGATGATCGAGTGATACTTGGTGAAAGCTGGTTAACAACACCTTCAAGTATAGCACGGAATATAGGCAAAAGCTTTTTTGAACGAATGGTGATAGCAGAAGTCGATGGAAATCTGTGGGACATGGAACGTCCTCTAGAGAATAGTTGTCGGTTACGATTTTATGATTTTGAGCATGATAAAGGTAAAGCTGTCTTCTGGCATTCCAGCGCTCATTTGCTGGGAGAAGCTGCCGAACGTAGATTTGGATGTAATCTGTGTATTGGACCACCGATCGATGATGGTTTTTACTATGAAATGGCCTTACCCAATGAACAAGTCGTAGTACAGGGTGATTATGGACCGTTGGAACGAATCGCCGCTAAGGCTATATCGGAGAAACAAGTATTTGAACGATTAGAATTGAGTAAAACAGATTTATTGGAAATGTTCAAGAATAATAAATTTAAACTTCGTTTGATCGAATCCAAAATTCCTGACGGTTCCAAAACAACCGTATATCGCTGCGGCCCAATGATTGATTTGTGCAAAGGACCTCATATTCCTCACATGGGAAGAATTAAATCATTTAAAATAATGAAGAACTCAGCTGCATACTTTTTAGGTGATGCAAAAAACGAGTCCTTGCAACGGATTTACGGTGTATCTTTTCCCAGCAAAGCCATGATGGATGAGCATCTTCATTACTTAGAGGAAGCAGCCAAGCGGGATCATAGAAAGATTGGAAAAGATCAGGAATTGTTCTTCTTTCATGATTTGTCACCAGGGTCTTGTTTCTTTTTACCACACGGAATGATCATTTACAATAACCTTCTGAACTTTATTCGCTCAGAATACTGGAAAAGAGGCTATCAAGAAGTCTCATCCCCTAACATGTTCAATTGTGATTTGTGGAAGAGGTCAGGACACTGGGAACATTATAAAGATGACATATTTCAATTGAACATTGAAAGTGAGTTGTGGGCTCTCAAGCCCATGAATTGTCCAGGCCACTGTTTATTATTTGGACATAGAGATCGTAGTTATCGTGAGTTGCCTATGCGGATAGCGGATTTTGGCATACTTCATCGAAATGAGGCGTCAGGTGCGTTATCTGGACTAACGCGAGTTCGTCGATTTGTGCAAGATGATACGCATATATTTTGTACGGCAGATCAAATTGAAGAGGAAATGCTGGGATTATTTGACTTTTTACAAGAGATTTACGGAAAGTTTGGTTTTTCGTTCAAGTTAAAATTATCAACACGGCCCGAATCGTATCTGGGGACGCCTGAAGTATGGGATAGGGCGGAGGCCAAATTATCAGCAGCTTTGGACATATTAAAAGAACGTGGACATGGAGATTGGGAGTTGAATCCAGGGGATGGTGCATTCTACGGACCTAAAATTGATATAACTATTAGTGATGCGTTAAAACGAGAGCACCAGTGTGCGACAATTCAATTGGATTTTAACTTACCCGAACGGTTTAATTTACTGTACCAAGAACCTGACACACAAGCTAAGATCTCCGCTATGAAAAGGGAAAATGATACAAAGGGTGATTCAAGTTCGGAAAAAGGTAATAAACCCATGCAGACATGTGTTCCATTAGGATACGCAAGGCCAGTTATGATACATAGAGCGATCTACGGTTCATTCGAACGATTTATCGCCATATTAACCGAGCACTTTGCGGGAAAATGGCCCTTCTGGATCTCACCACGTCAAGTATTAGTTTTGCCAGTAATGCCTGCAGTGAATGATTACGTTTTAGAAGTAGTTAAATTGCTTCGAGAGAATTATATTCATGCAGACAGTGATACCAGTGGAAATACTCTTCAAAAAAAGATTCGAACAGGGCAGCTATCCAGTTACAACTTTATATTTGTAGTCGGAGCCGAAGAAAAAAACTCTCGAACTGTTAACATTCGTAATCGTGATGATACTTCGACACAAACTAAGGGAGACTTGGTTCCATTAGATACGGCGATATCGAAACTTATACAATTGCGAGAATCACGACAATTATTGAATAAGATGTAACAAGCTTTTCGTGAGTAACAAGACGAAGCTAAAAACACGATTATTGAGATTATCGTGGTATAGTAACTGTATGAATTAAAACGTAAATTCACAAGATTCCAACAGGCCTTAGGCCGAGCTGGAATGCACGAAGGATGAGGTGCTTGCATGTAACCACCCAAATAATGAAGGAACATTAATTGATGAACAACGGGTAGTAACAGCGCATGAAGTTAAAAAATAAAAGGGTGAAATTAAAGTTCGTCATGAGACTTAACGTCTTGAGTAGCTGAAGCAGTTTCGGACGACGTTGCAGAGGTAGTTTCAGCAGCTTCGAGCTTGGGTTCTTCTTCGGGGACTTTATCAACAATATCAATTTTATGGGATCCGTTATCACGAATAAACGTTGCCAAAGTTTTCAAATTTCTCGGTTGTGATCCATAATCAATAGAATTACTCTTGTCACCGGCAGGATACAACTTGATGGTTGGATAACTGACAATTGTATCGGGAGCATCGTTAGCCTCAGCATTTAGTTTAGCAATAACGACTTTATTGGCATGATCTTTAAACAGCTCTCCTAGCATCTCGTATTTAGGTGCAAAACTATACATGAATATATGTCAGTGAATTAATGGCTTGAGTATGAAATAGCAGCTTACCACACTTACGCTTTGCAATGTCCACACCATGGTGCATAATACTCAATAAGAACATCTTTTGAACTGTCCTTAACAATTTCATCAAACGTCTTAGCAACAACGACTGTAACAGGACCGGTTTGCTCGGTTGGGGGGTCTTCACTTCTAATTGAAGGTTTTATTTTTCCCGAGACTATATCATCCATAAAATTGGCAATTTCGCTGACGGGTAAAGTAATGTCCATGGGATATTTTTTGTTCGGATCAGAGGTAAAATCGTGGACGGCGAAGGCTGGCCATTTTTCTTCGGGTATATTAAGGGTTGTAGCGTGTTTTCCGTAACGAACAGCGTCGATAAGAACAAACACAAATTTACCGCGATACTTCTCGGCTACCGGCTTTAAAACTTCGACGTACTTTTCGGCATCTTCGGGTTTGTCATTAAAAAGGTATCCGATGGGAAGATTCGCCTAATAAAATTTCAAGACGGGTTATGAGTTAGCATGAGTGATAAGGAATATTTGAAAAAGAATAAGCAACATTGTAGTGTATTGGACTGGTAAAGCTCTCAGTGAGAGTAAAGATAATTCGACGTGTGCAAAACAATCTTGGGTGAAAAGTGGTTAACGAACCGCCAAAAAGGATTGGTAGGTTTCTGGATGAACATCTCCAACAAGAGGTAGGGAATACACGGCGATAAATTTGGCTATTGGCTCGGTGGTAAATTCTTCTTCATAAACGTGGGTTACGACGGGTGCAGCGGTACGGAACACAATTCCTGGCGTTTTAACACCAATAGTTTTAGCTAGTTTAGGAGAATGGACAGCACCAAGAACGCGAGATCCACGGAATTTGTTAGCTAGTTCAGTGAAGGTTTTATTGGCTTCAGAATCGGCCGGATCATAGAATCCGACGATTTGTGAATACTCGGACGAATCAATGAATTTATCATAATCTTCCTTGGACTCCAAAATAGAGACAGCCGGTAAAGACGATATTTTAACAAAATTTATGATATTTGCTGCTTTACGAGCCTCATTGTACGGCTCGGGTGATTCGTGTCCACGGAATAATTTAATGGTAGGATAACCGTCAACTCCGTGTTCAGTACATAAGCTAGATTCAACTGTACAATCAACCTTAGCTAAGGGAACATTAATAGACTTTAACTCCGTGGCAGCTTTTTCATATTCGGGTGCTAGAGCTATACAATGACCACACCAGGGAGCGTAAACTAAACAAAAGCGCGTGTCAGTGATATTCAAAATTATCATTAAACGTTTGAGTAAAACCCTGTAGTTCAACACGTACATTCTGTTAAAACAATTTCATTTTTATCCATAAAAGTTGTAAAGTTGTCCTTCGTTAGCACAATAACATCAGAAGGTGTAAATTCAGCTTCAGCAGCAGATGTTGTTGAAGATGCTGAGGCTTCTTCAGATGCTATGGCAGAATACCCAAAGTGTGTAAGAGAAAGAAAAAAATACGTAGACCACTTCATTTCGAATCAACTCAATTAAACTAATACAAATCTACAGAAATTGTTAAAGCAAGAATTTCAATCTAAATTTCCTTTCACCGTGTTCGTCTGTCCTTTAAACTTTTCACCGCGTCGCTCGTCCCATCGCGGCTCAAGTACCAGACTGCCACACGTGACCGTCTTACTCATCCACAATTATGTAATGGGCGGTGTGGGGGAGTTTAAATTTGGGAGTTTAGGCGAGGGGAGAAGAGTTGAACAGTTTTTCTTGAGTTACTCTCACAGCGATTAACTGGTTAAGTGAGGATGTCTCAATCAAAGCACAATAAGAATTTGTCACAGTTGGGTTCATCGGCAGATGTTTCATCTGGTTCATCAAAACTGGAAAAAGCGTTAGTTATTATTCCCCCTATGTCCAGCAATCACTACTTTGTTCCCTCCTTGAACCACTTATATCCACATCCACACTTACCCTCTCACCTACACGTACTCACATCCACGCCCACTCACACTTTCACATTCATTTATAATAACATACATGCGCTCCCACTTCTGTATTCAATTCCTTTTCCGCTCCCTTTCCTTTTCCCCTTTCTTTGTTTCCATTTCTCCTACTTGCTTCCCTTCCCACTCACTAACCCGGCTTATCCCTGTAGCACTACCACAAGCACCGCCACAAACCCTCGTGGTATTCCTTATGCTCCGTTTATTGAGGATATAAATGATATAGTATCATCGGCAGATGAGGTTAAGGATGTCTTGTCGAAATTCCAGGAAATGATTTCGTTAGTTATTACGTTAATCTTATTTTACATTATTTCAAGCTCTATTTTACCAGTGTGTGTCGCGATAATCCTAATAATCACTAACTTAATTTTATTAGAAAATATCAATTTATGGAGTTCTCAACTAGTCGAAAGTTACTAGGCCTTAAAGAAAAGCTACCTGATATTCAAAAAACTTTAGATTCCGTCCAATTTCTTCATACCCGCACTGTAAGACTTTTTATCCGTGGAAACCCTTTGGTTATAATCAAAAATGTTGCATCTAACAAACTCAATCTACGGATTCTCTCAACAGCCTCAATCGCCCCCCTTAGACACCGTTTTCGAATTCTGCGATACGCTTTACGCCAAAGCTCAAGTACCTTATACAAAAGAAGTATACCTCTGGCTAGGTGTACGTATCTCGTTGTATAACACTTATTAATGGCATCTCCTTACTTTTTTCTCATATTTACTAGGCCAATGTTATGCTATCCTACCCTATCCCTGAAGCTATCGACCTACTACAGTCCAAGTTAACCTCTGTTAAATCCAATATTGGCATATGTGAAGAAGATCTGGATTTTCTTCGAGAGCAGATAACAGTACGTTTCAATTATTCTCCAGCAAACACCCCCAAACTTTTTTGTCTATTTAATACTAAATCTATGCTACTGACTATCCATTGATAATAGACACTTGAAGTTGCCACAGCTCGTGTATACAATTGGGAAGTTGCCCAACGACGTAAAGACTCAATAGTGGAAAAATCCTCGCCTTCAGTTTGATTAAGTTTTGCCCGTTAACCAATGGTAACCCGTTTCCCTCGTTAGGTGACATTTGGTACATTTCAATGTGGTAAATTATATGATCCATCATGAGTATCAATTACTCATTTTCATTTCGCTGCAGTAATATGCAGCTTATTATCACAGTTCTCTCATTGCAAGTTTAAGTGTGTGCAATAGATTTAACACGCTTCGTTTAACTAATCAAAAATTCATCCCAAGAATTCATTGGCCGGCGCACGCCAGTATCTCGCCAATCATGATCGTAAATGAATTGTCGCGAAAATGGATCATGCGCTTCACCGAGTAACGTTAAAACTGAGCGTCCTTTCTCAAGCGTTCGTTGCAACTTTTCTTGCGGACTTGCTAGCGGTACAGCTTGATTTTTGCTCAGAGCAACTTTCCACCGCTTATACTGTTTTCGAGCCTTTTTCGCCCAGAACCGTGGACTCCAGATACACCTTGGTGCACTGTCTTCCGATAACATTGACTCAGTCTCCGGCATCTTATTAACGTCAATTACTTTATCCGACGTAGTTAACCCTGGTTTTTGCTTGGTTCTTGTTTTATTCGCTGGATTTACCGATGCCACCCCTGTCTTTGTCGGTTTCAAAGTTTCATCATATTTTTGGGGTAACGGTATTGCTAGAGTCAATACTTGGACTGCAAGCAACAACAAAAACCATATGTTCATCTTCATCGTGGATAAATTAACTTGACTTTTTGATATAGTGAGGCGTTATGTGACGCTTTATCAAGTAAGGATAAAATATAATTATTACGGTAAACTGGACTGATTAGGCGAAGCTTTGGCTTAACGAGTGTATAAAGGATTTGAAAGAAGGTCTGTTTTGATATATGACAGGAATGATTAAGGAATAATTCTCCTGGTGAACGTTGAGTAAAGTCAAAACCTCCTTGAGGTGATATACATTGTACCAACAGTGGGGTGACCAACTCGCCTCGATTTCAGTACTGAGCGGTTATTTCATATCAAAGAATTGATATGTTTATTTTTCAGCTTGCTTTACACCAGGCACCTGCTCAAATAATTGGGGATGTAGAAAATACGAGGGGGTGACAATGAAGTACACAAAACAGCCCAAAACTCGCCACTCCTGCCTCACTTGCTTCCATGTTACGAAGCTAGATTCGCCTGGAAATAACTGTCAAGATAAATTAGGCAATAATTAAGTTTAGGATTCGTTTGCCTCACATTCAGCATCAATCATTCGAATTCGTCCGTTGTTACTATCAGCACTGCCAATGCATTGACCTTTGCTGTATCCTTGCCAGGCTTGACGTCTACCACGTTCAACGTTAACGGTATAGAGTAATGGAATGGGCAAAGCGACGAGAATTGCTAAGAACCAAAAAGCAGAGCGAATGCTGCCCTTTTTATCTGTGATGTAACCAACGACAATTGGACCCAAGACACTTGAACCTTTATCAGTTATTGCATATAATGCGAAAAAGGCAGCTTCTGAGCCAGGAGGAATCATCTCTGCATAGAAGGCTCGACAGTATGACGATAATCCACCTAATTGGAAACCGTATAATGACGCTAATATGTACATTTCAACGGATGTTTGAAGACCAAAAAACCCGAGTCGCTGAACCATTGGAATGAGTCCTAACAATCCGTAAATTGGAATTAACAAAAATATAATATTACAAGCGAGGATGGTTCGTCCAGTGGATATGTTAAAAGCTTTGGCAATACGCGGCCATGATATGGAGCCAAAGATACCAAATATGGTTGAGAGGATAGATATAAGAGCAACAGATATATTGGGCATACCAATTGTGGTTTTTGCAAATAGAATAGCGGTGCCTGATGTGGTTGCAATTCCATCGGAGAGCAAAAACCAAGCGAACAAAAAGATGAGAAGGTCGCGCAATTTTCGAGCGAAGTAAAAAGTTTTAAACAAATTACCCCATGACACACTAAGATAAGACCAGACAAGCCGACCGAAGTGTATAGCTCTGCGCTTGAATGATGCAGCTCTTAAATAAGGGGATAGAACAAAGGGTAAATTCAATGGTGGACCGGGGCGGGACCGCAGTAAAAACGTGTCCGGAATAGTGAAAAAAAACCACCATAACCCGATAATAAAGAGAGAGAGACGCAACGCGTAGAGTGACGGAGCCTGCCGGTAAATGTAAATTACTAGTATACAAATGAGCTGAACGAGAATGGCAGCTGTATAGCCCACACCGGTACCGAAGGCCGAAATTCGCGTTGAAACATTTAGCTCAACGACCGAAGTTGTGTCAGTGGATTCATTAAAGGCGGTTGCTGTACAGACGTTTCGCGATTGTTGCACTAAGGGAAGGGAGTCGGAAGCATCCGAGTCCCCGCTAAAGCTTCTAGTGATTATGCCATGGCGGGTAAAGCTGGGTTGTTCGTCGCAATCTAGTCCATCGGAAAAGGAATCACATTGCTTTCTCTTTTTTTCGGCGAGAACTTCTGGATGGTATCTAACGAGTAAGGGAAGAAATGAGTTGAGAAGAACGAAACTAGCTCCAAAGCAAGTGTTTGCCAGAATGGACCATAAAGCTGCTAGCATGGGACCAGCATCGGTAAATAGGAACATCATCATTGAAGTAGCACCGACGAAGCCAAAAGTTAACAGAAAGCTTTTTCGGTAACGGCCATGGTCTGCTGCACCAGAGAGTGATACGATAAGAACGGCTTGTAGCAATACACTTATGCTAAACACGTACATTGCGAAGCTAGCCGTATTAATATCACGTCCAAAAAAGGAAAAGATACATTGTTCGGCTTCAGCAAAAGATTTATTAGAAGTATCGTGAGGGCTATTACTACCTTGGGGAATAGATCTTGTTAACAGCCAGTGAGCTAGTTTAGGCGGAAAATGTAAAGATGAAGCATTGATAGATCGTGGTAATGTATGCGATGAATTTGAGGTTGAATTCGTAATTGCTGTCAGGGATGACGTGACGGCGTGGTTATCGGAGAAGCTAGATTGACACGGAGTTGTTCGATCTCGCAATAAAACACCATGCGCTCGGGCGAGTTGTTCCAAAGTCATCGGAATAAAAGAGCCTACAGTAAAGCGAGTTTTGTGTCAGATGGCTGTATAGGACATACGAAAATAGTCGAGCAATCAATAAGACAATAAACGAGCACAAGCGTGCCAGTTCGCAGGTTCGCGTTTTAAGTTTGGAAGAGATTTGATGTACGAAAATATTTTTAACTACCCATTCCACACACAACAAAGACTTCAGAAGCCCATCCATATAAATAAAAGCCTGCGAGTTCTTGACGACTGGTAGGTCTTGTATCCTCATCAGGATACATATGATGAGAGGAAGGGTGAGGAGGGGAATTGTCGTAACTCATCATAGAGTTTCTTAAGAAAAAAGAGGTGAATGAGTTTGAACGGGGGGAAAGTGTGCACACGGTGAATAAATGAAAGTTGAGGAATGGAAGAAGTGTGGAAGAGGGATAAGGAAAAGGGAAATAATTAGATTTTGAAAAGAAATATATAGTGTTGGGTTAAAAATACGATAATATTGAGCACAAAAATACGAAATTAACAAATAGCTAGAAAAGTATAATTAGACAACCATGATCATCGTGAAGATTGATCAAATTGGTGCAAAAGCAGTCGGTTAAAAGACTCCTTCAAATCAGTTCGTCATACAAAAGGTAAAAGCTACTAATATTTATAGTATAGGGAAAATCATGTGATGTGAATTAAGAGAGATGGGAGGGGAGGGGATAAGATGGAGGTAGGGGACGGGACGGGGAGCGGGGAAGAGGAAAAGTAAAGAGTTGAAAGGTGTATGAATTAATTGCAAGTGAGCTAACTGGATTAAAGGATGGTCGAGCTGATAGAGGGAATTATTTTCACTCCAAGCATCTGTCAAATCATCCCCATTTCCAGCACCCAAGCACATCTTCCCCTCCATTTCATTCCCCTCGTCTCCCGTCTCCCGTCTCCCGTCTCCCTTCCCCCTTCCCCCTTCCCCTCCCCCTCCCCCCACCGGCTCCGGCTCCGGCTCTCCCTACCAAGTCACGCCCCCAGCACGGAGCACCACGTGACTTTGGGGTTGAGGCAGATCGGGCCGGGCTTGGCGAATTGGGTGCCAAGCCGGGTAGAGTGCGGGACGTCTTGGCGTGTTTCCGGCCGGGATATGGAGTTTTACGCAAAAAGTTTTGGCCGAGCGACGCCGCGGCGATGGAAAAATGTCGAGATAGTCGTGAATTTTGATTTCTCGCGCTTTTTCTTCTACTTGTTCTCTCCATTGCACAGTTTTTCCTCTCAGATCTTGAGTTTACCACGGGAATTTTTATTTCTTGATGCGCCAGGCGGCCTATTTCGTCTCTGCTTGCGCTCGCAATTTACATCTTTCACATTTTCCTCCACTACGGTTTTCTCAGTTATGCCTTTGTCTCGCTAACTAAATTTTCTCATTTCATTTATTTCCCAATCCTTTCTTATTCAAGATATCCCTAAACGTTTGTCCGTTTAGTCGTCTAATTTTTCATCACTATTCTTCTATTCCCCCATCCTTGTACATTTACACGCTCTCTTCGCTTTTACTACAATAACCTTCACACTTTTTAATCCTTACTACACCTTCAAACATTTTCATACTCTACCCATTAATGGATCTTTAAGAATCCCCCCTTTTGTTCAGTACTTGAATACAATTCTTCTCCAACACACGAAGTTCTTACATCACCATATCCCTCCATCCAAATTTTCCCTCGGGCTTGTACTTTTCGTACACAAATTGTCTCTAATTTCTTTTGTTTTCATCTATCCTCTACCCTCTTCCTTCTGCTTCTACTTGTTCATCAATCGAATCCATACTTCAGCGCTAATTTTATACTCAAATTTAGCCTATGCATGATTTTGCCCATTCATGATCGATTGCAGAATGTCGGGTTCCTCTGATCCAGTAACATCTTCTCTAAGTTCGGTTACTACTGCGCAAACTTTATTCGGTTCTCAAATATTCGATTCCTCCCTTCCTTCCTCTCTTCCTGCTGAAAATGATCTTGCATTTAAATCAAAATGTGATTCTTCTACTATTGAATCAAATTCAGCCACTTCTACTCATTCTACCGAACTACCAGAATTAAAACAGCCCACTGAATCCGTTGAAAAACCTTTACCAAACCCTCCCCAAAGCTCTACTAATTCGGACCAAATTCATCGTACCGATAGTCCCCCCGAACTAGGCCCTTTCCAATATGATTTACTTCCTCTAGATCTTATAATTTCCAGATTAGCTCAAACTGCCATAGTAGATCTAAACGTCACCCTCGATGAAATGGCAAAATTACCTTCGGCCGACGAAGGCCGATACAACAGTTCCCCTCAGGATAACCATGACTTGAACAGTGCCAAACTTGGCAACTTAAATCGTGGTACTGATGACAGTCATCCCACTGAACTGTTAAACGCTAGCAATAGACGCAAGTCTTTATTAATAGAGTACTCTCGAACTCAGCGTGATAGATTCATCCAATTACTTGTATTAATTGATTGGTTTGCGCACTACGGCAAGTCCACTCAAAAGTTAATTGACCTTGTCACATGGGGAAAACATACCGAAGCCGAAATGTCAGCTGCCATATTTTCTCTCGGCCAGCTCAAGGTTAACATGGACTCATTCAAATTACCCCCGCCAGATCTGATAACTGCCTGGGAAGTTCTTGGTAGTGGTCAGCCTAATCAAATTCGCTGGCCTGATTTTGGCTATACTGTTACACATCGTATTGCTCCAGAAGAAGTTTTGAAAACTTTAAAACAGTTAAACAATTGCCTACAGGAGCGTATAATCTCCAAAATTGGGGTGGGGCTGGCGGGACTACCCGCCCCCTTACGCTCATGGCGTATCAAGGATGGGCGAGTAACTTTTTTCGTTAGAAATGAGTTCGAACTGGACGTAAGTATTGCATCTGAGAATGCCGATCCCATCGCAACTCGCTGGTGGTTTGTTGACCTAAGATGGTCATTTGGTCCATCCTTTGCTTTACCAGAATTCGGTATAATGCGAAACTTCTTTGAATCCCTAATAAACGAAAGGTTATGGGAAGGCTGGAAACGACTTGTCGATGGTATACAAAATTTTTCAATTACCCAAGAGCAAGCTAGTGGTGATTTGGACATTTCAAATGCAAAGGGAAGCGGAACGGATGTATCATCTATCCCAAAAATTGATCGATCCTGTCTTTATCCAACTTATGAATTTCTTCATAATTTAATTCTTACCCAGAAAGTTTTAACCCTTGGTCAACAAGCTTTGAGTTTATCTCTATACTCAGGTCTATGGGGGCGTAGCATTAGAATTGAGAAGGTTCATCGTGTGGTTGTGGTTCAGTATTGGATAGGTGTACCAGGGGCGAAAAATTGGATAGAATTTGGTGTTAAAAGTGGTAAGGTTATGGTATATCACCGAGACCGACGATGGAATCGCCTAGAGAAAAACAAACGACTTGGATGGGACTGGCGTGGTCGACAGGCCAGTAGATTTGGCGTTCGTTGGGTATGGGGAGGTGAGGAAGTCTCACTGGATGGTTTACCGGGTGCTAATGCATTGAAACTTCACAATCAAGAGAGGTATATGAAAGGGGAAGCGAATGAATGGGAGTGGGAAACGGAATTAATCGGCCTTGGAAACTTATCAAAAATGGACATGGACGCCTGTCTTAAGCGTATTGTTAGCATTCATTCGATAGCAATGTTTGAAGTGATACGACACCGATTAATAGAACCTCATCGTAGTGGATCTGGATTTAGCGGTTGTAGTTCCGCGTTGTTTGCGGAATTACAAGTTGAGCAGGAAAGTTTGCCGACGTACCTGAAAACTGCTGCAAATAGTGCAGCTACGGTATTTAGGCCCAAAATTTTACTCAAGTTTGGAAATGTTTATTCATCAGCTAGCGCTGTACTCGAGTATGATCCATTTTCCGGTAGGTTTGGACTTTCACCTCCATCAAGACACTCCATTCATGCTGCGGCGGCATTAAATAAGCTGAGTAGCAAGCAACGAATGGCTGGATGGGACGTAGCTGCTATTGTCAAAAGCTTCCTTGCAGAATCTCTGGGTTACTTGATTGAGGAGAGGGCAATGGCTGTTGCAGGATGGAGAATAGAACGAAGCTGGAGAATCAACGTAACTAAGTTGACAAGATTAATGGGCGAAGCTTTAAGCTTGGAGCATAAACGATATGTGACGGGTAAAGCTCTGGGAACATCAAGTTTGCTAAGTGGTTGGACGACAGCAAAGTTGGTTGCTAAGGGAGCTGGAGGTAGTGGTGGCGGTGTTGGTGGTAATGAAGGCCATGGAGGAATGAGTAGTGGACATAATGCAAAATTTGGGGCAAGCTTACTTCGTTATCAATTTTTACGGCCAAGATTATGGAACGGAAGTTTATGGTGTCTACTGTGTACAATTTCCATGGAGGAAGCTGAGCGTTGGTGGGCCGTAGAAATGACAGAATCTCTGCATACATCAAGCTTAAGGCGAACACCGGAACACTTGTTGGTAGCAATGCCCACCATTAACATTGAGTCCGTAGGGTCGGGAACCGGATTAGTTCGTAAACAAAGTTCAAAGATAATTTTTAATCCAGCACCGGTCAACTCGTGTTCTCAAGTATCAGTTATGAAGGACGTGGAGATTAAAACGATATTTCCAATTTATGCGAACGTGGACGGAGACGGAAAGTTTATGTTTCAACCGCTTGAAAGAATATGGTTTGAACATATTGAGAGTATTGCCTTAGGCTCAATTAACAATGGAATTATCCTAAGGTTTATTGAGCAGAGCGGTGGCCGTTGTCGAGTATTCCCTGATGGGCAAGGATCTATACTGGCGGACGAAGGATTCTATGAATCGTTAGCCAGCGTTAATTGCGAAGCAGATGAGGAGGATTCTGGACAAAGTGAGAGATATTCCGATGGTTATAGGATACGAGACGTTAAGGGATTTGCACCGTATGTCACGGTGAATTTAGGAGACTTGATGAGAGGTCATGGAGATGGTAATGAAACGTATGAGTGGTTGTTGGGAGCTTTGAAGATTCAATTTTGGCAATTAGAGTGCTCAAAAATTGCAGAAGGTGAAGGATGGTATAGTATTACATCAATAATGAGTGATGTACCATACGTAACGTATGTCGTAGGAGGAATGTTTTCTCGAGATTGTCGATTAATTGGAAAGTTAAAGAAAAGTCGATTGGACAAGGGTAAATTTGGTGACTCGGATTTTGGGGAATTTGTACATGTGGATGATAAAATGAACTTTTCATTTTTTGTGCGTGTTAAATTTGGAGAATCGTGCCTAGAGGGTATTCGCCGGAAGATTAGATGGTTGGGACGATTGCGGGTTATTTTAATTGAGGCGGAAGAGTGTGGACTTGGGGAGTGCATTACAAGGTTAAGTGGAAGTGGGATTGAGTTTAAGTATCGTGATCCATTTATTCTGTCTAAGCTAAGGGATGATTGGAAAAGGGATGAGTTAAAAAGACTAGGAATTAGAAATGGGGGTGGGGATGAGAGAACGTACACGTTAAGATTGCATTTGGGTAGTGCAGCTGCAGTAGCTGCAGATGGAGAGATTGAAATTGAGATGGATGAAGATAATCCCCATAAACTTATGGAAGAGCATCTTGAACAGTTGTTTCGGGCTGGTGGCACAGATGGAACGGAGAAAGTACGACGAGGATTTCACAGCTTGGTGCAAGGGCTTGTATTAACATTTCCGGTATGTAAGGCGTTGCTGGATATCAACCAGGGAGTGGATTGGAAAAGGGAGAGCGGAAGTAAAGTGTTGATGAGTAAACAAGATGAAAAGTTGGCAAAGAGTAAACTGGTGATGGGGATGATGGAACGTCCGGTGGTTCACGTACGTGGTGTTGACTGTATAAGATTGCGGTATATTGAGGTGAACTTGACAATTGAAATGCGATTGATTCGAAGGAAAGGTGCTTTTGAATGGCTCTTCGGTAAAGTTCCAGGATCAGAAGTGGGAATGGGAGAAGCGATGACTGCAACAGCTATGATGATGATGAATACGAGGATGGATCACACCGTAGTGGGGAGTGTTTTACAGAAATTGTTTACATCAAAAGGGATGGGATGGATTGGCCTACGCTCCGGTGCAATTGCACGGCTTAATGGAACTGAAGAATTTATCAGAAGACTAGACTGGGCAATTCGAAGTATTGATGTTTACTCAATAGCCACAACTACAGCTGCGCGAAGCAGTGATGCAGAAAATAAAAATGGAGGTAATCAAGCTAATCGGCTAACAAGGTTGCGGGTAGATGGCATGCCAACGGGCAATTAACAAATTAAAACGAACATAGTAGGCAAGTTTGCATATCAGCCCTACAGCTACTGTTTACCGAATCAGGAAACGTTTTCAGGAACCACTTGTGAATGGTGAATTGTGGGTCAGGTACCGGCAGATTAGGAAGTCGGTACGGAAAAATAGACTTATCGGATTAGGAATCTTCCAGACGCTGGGTCACGGGACTTACCAGAGGGTATGGTATAGGATGTGGTGGAGTTTGAAGGATAGCGGAATGGAGGTACTGAGTTTGGAATTAGCGTTTGATGGATATGCAAGAGGGATTAAGAATTATATCTGTGAATAGGTGGTGGTAAAAAGGTTTTGTGCATGAGATGAAAAGTTTGGGGGTAGGAGGAATGGTGTAACTGCTGTTTGTCAACCGAAATTTCTCGGCGGGACGAGATGGGTGATTAAATTGACAAACGCGAATCATCACTCGAATAATGGGCTCGGATAATAAAAAGGGTGATTTGAATTGAAGGAAATTTCGGAAGAAATAAAAGCTTGCGTGTTTGTACATTAGTAGGTTAAATTACGGATAGTGCACGTGATTTGATCGGGAAGTATTTTTATCAGGAAATCGGGACATATAGGGATTGTGCTGGATTAAGTCGTTAGGTTTGGGTTTTAGGATTTAGCCATTTGTTTGTCATATAATGTTTGTGATTATGCATTAAAGTAGATGGTAATTGAATTCGTGGAACGTTAGTTTAACAATATTACAATTGTGCAGACGGGACTTTGGAGGCATTTTTGACGGGGGGACGTGAGCGCCTAAGTGGAAGTACGCGTGGGAATTAAATTTAATCGTGTAGACAGAGGGGAGAATGATTAAATTTGCGTGGAAAGTACATGGTAACGGATGGATAGGATTGGCTAGGAGGGGAAAAAAGGGTTGGGGGACAGAAAGAAGATATGGAAAATTCAAAGTAATAGTGAATGAAGCGGGGGGTGAAGAAACGGTGCGAGTTCGCAATAATGAAGAATTTGGGGTATTACCGGTACCGCCGAGTTTAGACGTGACGAAGTTGAGAAAGCGGTATGAGAAAAGATATAGAAAAGAATGCACAGATATGGTGAAGGAGGAAGAAATAAGCAAATTTAGCGCAGAAATACGGAATAATGCGTTTGCAAGAATGTTAGCGCAACCTGTACGATATTGTAGATTTACACAACATCGTCTTCCACGTTCATTGTTATTAGAGTTTGATGTGAGAGAAATGGAAACGGACGAACATAATGGAAAATATATTCAAGTTGAGTTGAATACACGAAGGTGGAGATGTAGCGATACAAGTAAGGGAGTTAATAGAGCGACAAGGAAAACTTTAACCAGATGCGTTGGTACGCGATCCATTGTTAGGATGAGCGTGGATGGGATTAAAGCGGGAAATTTAATGATTCATGCACATCCGAAATTGGACAGTTTGCTAGGGGCAAGTGACCGGATTTTGGTTAAGGATGAAGAAACAATATCCAACATAATTCGGAAGACGGCAGGTGTACACTTAAGGCAATTGATTCAACAAGGCACAATTAACGGAAGGGTTATCCGGATTGGGATAGACGAAAAATGGGAAAGTATAGTAAAGCGAGATGACTTAGCGTGCATAATAATAATGAAGTCTGGAAAGTGGAGAGATAAAATCTTGCAGATAACTAAAGAGTTGAATAACTCGATAAGACAGGTGGAAAAGTTGGCAATCAAATTATCACGATTAATGCATGAAATGTATCGAACAAGCAAGAGTAATAAGACGATCATAAAGGTTAATGGCGATAAAGCCTTAAACATTGGATTAGCACCATCAACGATGATCACTCGTACATCACTATGGTTTGGTCAATTAGAAATGGATGAAAAAACGTGTGTACCTGTTTACAAATTACCAGAACTACTAGGTGATGAAATGAGTGAAGAATTAGCCAGGCGTATAACAAACAGCAAGAAAATCAGTTTTGCAATCCTTTCTAGTGAAGTTGGATCACCGTTTCACGAGTGCCTGATTGGGCTGGAGAATTATTTTGCCGAAAGCATGTGACGGTGCCACACGTGAGATCTTAGTAAGAATGTAAGGACGGGGCGCGATATTTGGCGATGGGGAAGAGCGGGTGGATGAAGAGTTTGGGATTGCGGAAAATTTAATGGTATTGGTTAAGGAAGGCGAAATTTTGTATGATTAAAATTACAATTAAAGCATGCGCGTAAGTTTAGGAATGCGATTTGGCTTTAATGGATGGGGTGGACGCGTGACTCGATTAACACGGAATTGGATTCCCACTCCGTATATCACGGAGACAGTGGTAGGTTGACAATGGAGGAGGCAGGTTTTGGATGGATTTGGGATTGGAGGTTCAAACTAACGGGTAGTTAAAATGTTGGTTAATATTAAAGGGTGGAGGATGGCATACATGTCAGTATTAGTTGCAGTTAATTTAATAAAGACCAAACGGAGACTAGCGAGTATGCATTAGTTAACTAGATGAACATTCGGGGATTTGGAGGAGTGGTCAAGCAGATGATATATTTTCTCGACTATTAAAGGTTTGCGATAGGGATAATGATGCGTGTTCATGTGCATAGCGCGGGCAAAAAAGAGGACAGGTTAACCAATAGTTTAGGAAAGAATAATAACGGTGTGTGGAGAGATTGATGATGAACTTTCGGCCAAAACGGTGGCACAATTGCTATATTTGGATGCGGATACGACGAAAAAGTCGATCAACATGTACATAAACTCCCCGGGGGGATCGGTTACGGCTGGTATGTGTAAGCATGTGTGTACGAACGCAGATGTGTGTGTGTGTGTGTGTGTGTGTGTGTATGAAACTTGGTTAGGATAACTTACACACGTTTATAATGAGGTGGGTAACCCGTGTTATGTACACAAAGTGTAGGATTAGCGATCTACGATACGATGAATTATGTACGCTCGAGCGTACGAACTATCTGCCTGGGGCAAGCGGCGAGTATGGCAAGTTTATTGTTATGTGCAGGTGAAGCCGGCCAGCGATTTTCGCTGCCACATGCTTCGATCATGTTACATCAACCTTCGGGGGGATATTACGGCAAAGCTTCAGATATTGAATTACATACGCGGGAAATAGTTCGGATGAGAACCCTTCTGAACGGTATTTACGCTAAACATTTTAAAAAAGCCGGTAAACAAAGCACAGCACGAGAAATTGATGAATTGTTAAGCAAAGGGGATCATTTTATGACGCCCCAACAAGCGATGGAACTTGGTGTAGTAGATGCAGTGTTAACGGGAGAAAGGGAATAATTAGCAGTGCGCGGTATGTTGACTTGGAAACTACCTCGATAGAATAGGCAGAACAAGGCGCTTATTCCACTACGTTATGGGTGTCACCAGTATTGATGAATTTCAATTTGCACATGCGCAGGCACGCTAAGGTTTGGGAAGGGTACGTGACTGGGAGGAATCATGTGATGATACGTTTGCATTACGTATGGGAAGGGTGAAAGATTATGGATAAGTGTGTATGCTATTATACGTTTACGTTTGTGTACATGTTTAATGGAAGAAATAAGTTTGTGATGGTATGTATGAAAAGTATGCATTGTGGCAACAAAAGAGATTTACAAAGGGGAATATATTGCAAGGCTGGAGCAATGGAAGGTTAAGTAGGAGAGGAGGAGGAGGAGGAGGAGGAGCGTGGAGACAGTTTGGTCAAAGGAGTGAGCAAGACGAAGCAAAGAGTAGTGCAGACGAGTGGATGGAGTGGCCTAGATCGGAGAGGCCAACACCGTATGAAGTGCTTCATCATGAGCGGGAGCGAGTATACGTTAAGCGTACGGGGAAATTTTACGCGCTGGTTAAGCAGTATCATCCGGATGGGGATGCGAGATACATACGAAAGGGTTTTGCAGCAGGGGTAATAAAGGGGTGGGACAATGAAGGGGAAAATCATCGACGGGGAGAAGTAAGTGAACGGTTGCGACGGTTACGGATGATTTTGGCAGCGGATGCGTTATTGAGTGATGCGAAAAAACGGGATGCTTACGATCGATATGGCGTGGGATGGGTGTACGCGGGGACGGGAATGGAAAGCGAAAAGGACGAGGATGCAGACACGGTAACGGGGATAAAAGCGGAAAGGATATACAGTGAACGGGATAGAGCAGCAAGGTGGAAAAAGGGGTACATGAACGTCGATTATAGTGGAGTGAAGGGTGAAGGGAGAGGGGGAAGAGCGGCTTCAACGGTGGATAACGATAGTGAAAGTATGGCGATTGGTACGTTGGTTGGATTTGCCTTGATAAGCTTGGTTAGCGCGTTAGTTACAGCAGGACGATTCAAGCGTAATGGGATCGACGAGTCTTATAGACAACGATGTCGGGATAATGGGGTGGCGACGTTGCCGTTACCAAGGAGTGAAAAGTGTAATGGAGATATTGGTGCCTTATGCATTGGGGAGAGTGATGCACGCCGTGAAGCGTACCGGAAATTTATTTTACAGTGTCAGCGTACGTCAAAGTGAAAGAACAAGTGCAGCGTTGCGTTAGTGTAGATGAAATGAAATGATTGAGCAAGAAATTGATTAGTTTTGTCTATATGACGACGGGTAAAATGGTTGGATAGTTTTAATTGATGGAAATGATCTAACAAGAAAGCAAGTGTGAAAGCTGGGAGATGGGGAAGGGAAAGAAAAAAGTGAACATTGTGATGAACAAGGGTAAAAGCTTGAAAGAGGCTAGAGGCGGCTTTAACCGGTTAAGTGAAGGAAGAGAATTAAGTGAAGGAAATGTGTGGAGGTTGTGCAGTGTGATCAGCACGGAAACGAGGTGTAGAATGGGCGATTCTGGACGGGGATTTGGCGCTCGTACTAGGTGCAGCGTTGGTGTCAGGGTCACTACTGGCGTTGGCATTAGCGTGAACGGTAACTTTGGAACTGGGAGAAGAAGTAGGACTTGGCTGAGGGGCTGTACTACGGGCGCTACGAGACAATATATCCAAAGGATGATCGGAGTCAAGAGCAATTGCGGATGCGGTGGCACCAGCACTGGCACTGGCATTAGCACCACTGGCGCTGGCACTGGTACTAGTACCCCTAACGGTTGAGGTTGATAGAGCTGTTAAAAAGCTGAGAGTCGAGGTAGGGGACTGAAGTTCTGCGGGTAACTCCTTATCATGACTTTTTGCTTGAGTTGTATTCGACGAGGATGAAGGGTATTGATCTGGTTGGGAGGTTGAAGGATTATCGTTGTCATAATCTTTGGGAAGTGGTTCACCGCCCCCACTTTCACGGATATTAACAAATTTACTATCGGGGTACCATAACCAATTAGGAGTACGATCAATATTATCCTTGAGAACATCTTTAACCGTACGCTTAATATAACTTTTGTCCGGGGTATCGTAATCGAAACTGGCTTCCCACCACATAAGGCCACCTAAATGGGACTCACTTGTTGCCCAATTAGCCTTATACTGGGACATATTTAACGGGTCATAAGAAACTAGTAATCTCTTTTCCGAGTCGTATCCCCAGGAAGCACCAGCTTCATAATCATCAGTAACAGTCATTCCTTGCAAGGGTAACTGGTTGACACCAAAGACACCTTCGGTGATTAGACTGAAGCCGGCACCATTAAACTCTTTACCGGGACCATCAGTTTTTTCAAAGGTACGACCGTATAATGGCAAACCGAAGATTAATTTTTCCTTACGGGCACCTTTGGCTAGGTAATCTTTTATAACGTTTTCCGTACCGATCAGAGTCGAATTATCCTTGGTTAAGCGAAGACTGTTCAAGGCCTGAGCTTTCTTTGACCAGGAACCGGCATAATCGTACAGCATAACGTTAAAGTAATCGAGGACATCTGAAAGTTCTTCAATAGGCAATTGGTTGTAAACGTGAGCGCCGGCGGGAGCAGCGAAGGAAAGGTAGAAGCGAGGTTTTCGTTTTTCAGGGTTATCTGAACGTTTGTACAATTCTTCGGAATATTTGTCTAGCTCGGCTCGTAGGGTTCGACAAATGGAAAGAAAAGCTTTGGTTTCAACGGGGCCTTCAGGGTATTCCCAATCAAGTTCCAAGCCATCGAAACCGTAATTTTTGAGGAAGTAAAGAGCCGTTCGGATGAAGTTTTTTTGGGCATCTTCTTTGACGAGAGCTTCCTTCATGTGGGGAGAATTGCCCCAACCACCGATTGAGAGGAGCACTTTGAGGTGCCGATTTTCATTTTTGAGTTGAAAGAATTGATTTATATCGCCGTAGACTTTATCGGTGTTGTCCATCCAGGAATCACCCGGGAAATGTTTATCATAAGCAGCCCATTTATCAGGCATAAAACTGTAGGGCAAAGAGGTAATAAGGTTTAAGTTATAATGTCAAAATGTGTATATGTAGGAAAGGCGAAGAAGATATTTGCATGACTTACACTTCACCAGTGACATGGTTAACATCGGCGAAAGAGTAAGACACGTGCGATAAACTTTCGATGGGTAAATTTCTCGGTGCAAAATGTCGAGTGTAGGCAGCCTGGAAGGCGGTTAGTTGGTGATTGAATCTATAAGAGATGTGTAATAGGTGTGAGAGGGGGAGGGTGAAGGTTGACCTGAGGGGAAGGAAGATGAATCGAAGTAAATTTAAGAGTATGTGAAAGTGTGAGGTACGAATGAGAATCCATAACGTATAAGAGATAACTTACCCAACTGGCGAAGTAGACCATTGAGACATAGCCACTACTTGAAAGACTAAGAGGTTGCATGATGGGTCAAGGGAAAGGAAGTATGTTAGAATGAAAGGAGAAAGAATGTGAGATGGGAAGAGAAGAGTACGGGGATAGAGTATAGAATAGTACAGTAGACTGGAGTTAAGAGCAATGGTATGTGATGCGATATTTAAAGTAAAAAAAGGGATGAAGAGTATAAAGGAACGGAAGGGAAAGGAATAGAGAGGAGAGAAGCGGAGAGAAGTGATGAAGAAGATGAATTTAGGAAGAAGGAGGAATTCGTCAATTTATATGATAAAATTCGTGCTAAGTGGACGCCAAAAAAGCAAAGAAGCGGGAAAGAAGGTGGAAACGAAGGCGCAAACGGCACGAATGGGGGATCATCATTAATGCGCGGCCGGATGGCCAGGCCATGGCTTGTTATGCCATGCTATGCCATGTCAAGTCATGCCATGCCATGCCATGCCATACCATGCCATACCGGAGAAACAGCGTTTCCGAGGTCGACGGCTTGGAGCAGTGCGCAGCCAGCAGCCAGCAGCCAGCAGCCAGCAGCCAACAGCCAGCAACCGCCGACCACCGACCACCGACCGCCGACCGCCGACCGCCGGCCAGCTGCCCGCGCACTGCTGCCTACTGGCCCCCCCCAAACCGCCCCCGTCCTGCGGCCCCATCGTGACCAGCACGACTGCTTCCACTTCCTGCCTTCGTAATTCGTATGCTCCCTCGCCCCCGGCACTCCAATTCAAACAATTGCGAGTCTTTTCCTTTCCCTTCCTTTCTCTTTTTCCTCTTCCTTCCTCCTCTCCCTCTCCCTCTCCCTCTCCCTCTCCCTCGCCCCTCGCCCCTCGCCCCTCGCCCCTCTCCCCTCTCCTCTCCTCTCCTCCCCATCCTCTGCCCAATTCATGCCGCATAATCCCCCCCTTTGCCAATTTCTTATGTAAATCTCTCCCCGCTACTGTGGGCTCCATTCTTCCATCATCTCGTCAACGTAGCAAGGCGCTTCCAGTTCATCATCTCCGCCTCTACGCAAGTCTACTTGAACTGGAGTCCCTTCATACCACTCCAACTAAACCCCTCCCCATCTTGCTTCCCCTTCTAGTGTATACCCGCGGTGATAATTCTTCTCATCCACTCCATCCCCCCCCATCCCATCCCATCTAAATCCACCCATCCTCATACCGTCCCCCCCATCTCATCCCATCTATTACTTCATTATTTCCTAAAACGGTAATGTATTCTTTACGCTTGTTCAGTTCCAACTCAAGATTTTCCTTTACTCTACATACTTTTACCTGTGTTTACACATCCAATTTATTCCCTTCTTGCTCTCCAATTCCTACCTTTCATCATATAATTATCTTCTTAATGTTTCCCCTTTATGCCCTAATCTAATTCTCCCCCCTTCACCTTAACTTTTACCTGTAATATTATCCTCTTCCTCCTCCTCCTCCTCTTCCTCCTCTTCCTCTTCCTCTTCCTCTTCCCCTTCCCTTCCCTTCCCCTTCCCTTCTCCTCGTCTCGCCTCGCCTCGCCTCGCTTCCCCCTTCATTGCTATCATTCACTTTCTCTTGACAAAATTTCCTCCCCTCCGCTCATCTTCCCCAAAATCCCCCTCACAACACCGCTACCTTTGTCGTCAATATCAATTCCAGCATTATTAAAAATAACAACAACTTAACTCGACATATGATTATTCCAACGGTAAAAATAATATGCCATATCCTTCCTCTTCATTTCATCCTTACTACTTGCCTGTTAATCTTCCATCCCTCTACTATTCTTGCTTAATTTTGCCACGATTCCATGGATAATCTCTCCGAGTTTCTCCGTCGTCACCCGTGAAGTACTCAATGAATCATGCTGCTCCATTTGCATGCCTGCATCCCTAGTATTAATGTTATGGAGTTATGGCTAAACTATTTTCACCCTCAAATACCCATCCCTACTGTCTAATTAGCTTTTCCAAGTAAAAACGTGTTAAATACCCACGCCGACATACGCAACTAAGAAAACCTCTTTTATTACAACTAAATTATTACTTTGACACATTATAATTCCCAGTTTAACCCCGTTAACCTTACAACTACACTATACTATACTATTGTGAGCCTTTTTTCATCTCTAGCCCCCCCACTCAACTCAATATCACGAACACGTTTCCTCCAACAAGTTAGTTGATGGCAGAAAATGCCCATGTGTGCTCGCTTGCGTGCGTGCGTGCATTCGTATACCTGGACTTTTCCTTAAAATATCACTCTCTTACCACTTTAATCGCTAGTCACGCTGGCGAA
Source organism: Herpomyces periplanetae (assembly GCA_009733715.1). Classification (NCBI taxonomy): domain Eukaryota; kingdom Fungi; phylum Ascomycota; class Laboulbeniomycetes; order Herpomycetales; family Herpomycetaceae; genus Herpomyces; species Herpomyces periplanetae. Next base: position 57,997 of record WMKJ01000044.1, on the reverse strand, counting down.
TTGCAAATTCCGGTAATGGAAAATGGTATTCTTCCCAAATTCCCCTTTAAACCGCATTACTCTTTCGAGCTCGTTATGCGAACTACGGCTCCATTGTATACCCGTATACCTGTATTTTGTGTATAATGTATACGTCTACTCAACCAACCTGTACCGTCGTATGTGAGCTCAAATTTACGCTACTCACTCTCACTCACCCAATCCTGTCTTCTCGTCCATCGTATCAGCCATAATAACCGGCATTTTTCCTTCCTTTCTCACCTAATTCACGTTTCTTATATGGCATACATGTTACATTATGCTCAACTGTAACGCCTTTTAACCCAACATGGTTCACTACACCATATCTCCCCACCACACCGCACCACACAACCGGACACGATGTAATGCAACTGTGTATAAGCGGGTAAATTGTGGATGTGAATTGAGTTGCGTTGTGGATTGATGTTAGTATCGTTATCGCATCGTCTCGCTTCTCTAATTTCTCTGCCTTAGCATAACAATCTCAACTATGCGGATATATGCCGATTAAAAGTTAAACTTATCATACAACTCTTAGATATGCTGATTTAAAATGCAAGTCATGAGTTAATAATTCCACTAAATGTGGACATTACGGATAGTTAATGGATAGTCATGTGGATATACATCTCATACTCCCAAACTTGGTTAATAGTTCCCAACGTTTATACATTTACCATAGCCATGAACATGAATTATAACTTATCTAGTCTTCTTCTAGCTGATTTAATATGCAAGCTGAGTTAGTTCCATCTCAAGAATTATTCCCATGATTCTTACTGTATACAATGGCACCGATAGTTTAATGCTTATTGACATGAATGGTAATTTCTGCTTGACCTTTCACATTCAGGTCTGCACATGCCCAGTCCTGTTAATACTTGAAAGGTAATCGATCCCATGGAACTGTCATGATGACCTACCAAATCAAATCATATCAAATTAATCCCAACACACTCCACTCTAATCCATTCCATTGCCTTACTATACCATGCCTTACCTTACACTTGACGCATATCAACGCTGATGGAATGGATATTCCTACGCTAACAGATGCAACACTTGGAATTTCTGCGACTAAAACAATTTTTCTCTATTAAGTATTACTCTTTGAAACGGCCCCGCGCCTATCAGCGTAAACGCGCCTGCACACTGCATTATCCGAGCACACTCACCGTAGACTGTTGACTGCGCCATTGCAGAGAATGTGGGGATGAGACCGAGTACACCAGCGCTCACCCCATCTCCTATACTTTTACTTATACGTTTACGCATGCGCATACAATTCCTCACTTTGACACTCTCATTTCAGCTCCCACTCTTCTCAATATATACTTTTGAATAATCAAGTGTCACCAACCTACCCTACACCCTAGAGCACTATAAACGCGGAAACTTAAAAGGGCGAACAAACCAGAATAATCAAGACGTACAACACAACTGAACAATCTAAATGGTTGAGTCCGCGGCACCTCCACTCAACCCAATCTTAGCGGCTATGCGAATCAAGTAAACCAATTAACCTGTACCCGGGGATCTATGAGAGCTCGTTAATTCATATGAGGGGTACACGGTACTCGTGAAAAACTCGTCTAGCGTATGACCCTTTACCAACTGAAATCCCAACGTTTCCTGCACTAACGTACAAGCGGACTTTTACTCTCCAAGACTTTATCCCCCGCTACTTTAACTTTCAATGAAAGTATCGCCCATCCTCCAAAAGGGTTTACCTCCTTCTCCCATCCTCTCCCTCCCTCCATCATGAATTTTTAACTTTACCCGAATTCCATCAATTTTTCTCCTACACATGTGGCGGTGCTTACTAGCTTTTTTTTGTTAAGTGGAACGTTTTAACCGTTTTAACCCATTTCCAACATTACAATCCATCGTTTGCCGCGTTTAATTTCACATTTATCAATTATATTTGCCGTGCATTCGCACGCGAACCACACGGGTTTTTTACTCTCCAATTATTTTATGCAAACTCCTCTTCTTCCTCCACCTTTCCTCCTCTCCATCTCACCTAACCTTAAAGTTTGTCACACATCCCTCCGTGATTCGGGAATACACGTCGGTCATTCGGGCTACTCCAATTCATAGATTTCATCGTGGGTACCACTACCACGCTCCCAAGAGTTAACACTCTTAATGCTCTATACCCTCATTCATCTCATCTATACAATCCAGGCTTGATAGTCATCTTACTATTAATCATTTCACGATATTGAATCGTGGTTACACGCTGTTGTTTCTTGCTCTTCCTTTCTTTCCAAGCATTATAAAGTTGATGGATAATGAATCGAGTGTTTTTATCCCTTCTCATGCTCTCAAAATATTCATGAAGCATGCTAAACTCGATCCTGATACCGGTGAATACTTTCTAGGAACCAACGAGTTTGTCGATGCCGTTGCACCACCTGACGAGGATTTCGTAAGTATTTGTATTCGACGCGTTCATTACTCTCTCGAATATCGTGTCCTGCTAATACTCTCCGACTGGTGGACTCCTTAATTAATCGTAATCAAGAGAAAAATCACTCGCTCCCAATATGCCATCCTCTTTAAAGTAGCAGATCGTACCAACAAAGGTCGAGTCTCACTCCAAGATTGGACTATTTTCGATAATCTTCTATCTAAACCCGATGCTGACTACGAAGTTGCCTTTCGTGTTTTCGATCTTGATGGCAATGGTGTCGTCAGCTTCGATGAGTTTACTCGTCTGTATAACCAAACCAAATCAGGCCAATGTTTACCCTTTGACTGGTCTGCTGATTGGGTTTCCCTCTATCTTGGCCAACGAAAAAGTCGCCATGATATGACTTATTTACAGTTCACTCAGATGTTAAGAGGCTTTCAGGGTGAACGTGTCAGACAAGCTTTTCTACACTTTGATAAACATGGTAAAGGTTACATCGAACCCGAGGAATTTCAACGTATCATCCTGGAAACTGCCCGTCACAAACTCTCGGATCACGTTTTAACAAATTTACAAACCTTGTGTAATATAGCTCCGCGTAATAAAATCTCCTATGCCTACGTTCGAGCTTTTCAGAATGTCGTTCGTGAACTAGATTTGCTGGACTTCATTATTCGACGGGCCATCGCAAAAAATCCCACTCATTCGATCACTCGAACGGAATTCCTCAATGAAGCTGCCAGAGTTTCTCGTTTCTCCTTTATAACTCCCCTTGAAGCTGATATTCTATTTCACTTTGCCGGTCTAGGTCAGTCTTCCGATCGACTTGAGTTGTCCGACTTTTCCAAAGTTCTCGATGCGTCGTGGCAAGCCAGATCCCCTTACTCTGCTGATGAAGCTGCTGCCATGCTTAAGGGTGATAATTTCAACTCCCAAAACCATGGAATCATTCCTCAAGTCCTCGAATCTCTCTATCACTTCGGCTTAGGGAGCATAGCTGGTGCCTTTGGTGCATTTATGGTCTACCCAATAGATCTCGTTAAAACCCGAATGCAAAACCAGCGAAACGTTCGCGTTGGTGAAGTATTATATAAAAACTCTTTGGACTGCGCTAGAAAGGTTTTTGCAAATGAAGGCTTTCGGGGTTTCTATTCCGGTGTAGTTCCTCAATTGGTTGGTGTTGCTCCCGAAAAAGCCATCAAATTAACCGTTAATGATTTTGTTCGCAATAAATTAACCGACCCTGAAACCGGTTCAATTCGTCCCATCTATGAAATTATCGCTGGAGGCAGCGCTGGTGCATGTCAAGTCGTAAGTCTTTGATCCAACCAATAACTTAATCTCCACTTCCCTGCCTACCAAACTCACATTTGATATATCACTATCCTCGTTCCTTTCCCTTTCTAGATCTTCACAAATCCCCTTGAAATCGTAAAAATTCGCCTTCAAGTCCAAGGTGAACTGTCTACCAGCGTTAACAACGTTCCTCGTCGCTCTGCTCTCTGGTTCGTACGAAACCTCGGTCTTTTTGGCCTATACAAAGGCGCCAGCGCATGCCTTCTTCGAGACGGTAAGTGGCGCTAACTGCTTCTTTCTTATTTCGGTACTCCGTACCTCATCTCATCTCATCCAACTTTCTCAACAACCCTAAAACGGAAAGGCTGACTTCACTTCGTCCCATTTGGGCACTCTCTTGCCAATCGCCAGTTCCTTTTTCCGCAATCTACTTTCCTTCGTATAATCACCTTAAGAAGGATGTTTTTGGGGAATCGCCTACTCATCCGCTCAGTGTAACGCAACTTTTACTTTCGGGCGCTATAGCTGGTATGCCAGCTGCTTATCTCACTACACCGTGTGATGTTATTAAAACTCGTTTACAAGTTGAAGCTCGCAAGGGTGAGCAAACTTACACAACTTTACGGAACTGTGCGAAAACCATCTGGCAACAAGAAGGCTTTAGAGCTTTCTTCAAAGGTGGTCCAGCGCGAATCTTACGGTCTTCTCCTCAATTCGGCTTTACTCTTGCGGGCTACGAAGTTTTACAAAAGTTAATTCCATCTCCCGGCTCTACTTCAAAACTCTCTCAAATGTCCGTTAACCAACCTGCCGACTTAATTGATGATCCTGTCGCACCCCTTTTCTACTTGAAATGTCGTAACGCTTTGAAAATTCTACTTGATTTGGACTCTAACTTTGCTCGATTCTCTAATCCTTTTCAGCCTACCTCGGCGCCGAACAAGCCGTGATTCCCATCCCACTCCTTTTTGGACACTCCCATTCCCGTATTTGTATATTACTTGTTCCACCACCTTCTCCCGTCTTAGCCAGTGAAACTTTTGTTAAATCTTATTTATCTTCCGCTTCTATCAGGTCTCACGATAAATTTATCAAATATCTCACCAATCATGAATGCCTCTCCACAACATCCGTTTGCCCTTTCACCTTCATCCAACCCAACGGGTCGTGATATCCCATGAAATTCGTTTCTATGCGCTTCCGAGGCTGGTTGACATACCATTAATCCTGCCTGCATAAAACCGCTAAATACACCTCGATCTACTATCATTCGTTGTCCACCTATCCAATCAATGGTTGTACGGCCCGAAGCATGTACGCGAAGTTTACCGACTCGACCCTTCATTTTAGCCATCCCTTCAGGCTCAGTAAAATCTGGGGGAAATTGAAGAAAGAATAATCGATCTTTGCGTATATCGTAATTTACAGGGTCATCCAGTTCCATTTCCATTGATTCAGGTTCACTCTTAATCTTCATTTTCCAATCTTCATCTTCCCCTTCACATTTAGCATTAACTTGCTTGTTCTTCCCTTTCTCATCGTGTTCACCTTGTAATCCTCCCCCTAATAATCTAATCATTGCCTGACGGGACTTTTCCCGGTGCTTTACTTCACTTTCCCTTATCTTTCCGTAAAAATCAGCAGCTGTACTCGTTCCACTAACGTTGTTTGCGAATTCCTGTTCTGGTTTGCAAGTGTTTGACTTTTTGGTTCCTTCGTTTACTTTACCAGCTGCTCGAAGTAATCGAATAGGGCGAAGTGGGAGTGTCATTCCGCCATACCCTTCTAATCCTAAGGCTTTTTTCACGTTGGAAAAATCGAAGGCTCCAACATCATCAACATTACGCTTCATCCCCTCCATAGCATCCGATTCATCTGATGATGATTCATTTATACCACCAAACATGGAAACATCTGAAACGTTCGATTCTACCATGCTGGGTGCTATAACTCTGCTGTTCTTAGCTTGCCCTAATATTTCCAAATTTTCATGTGTCTTTGTGAAACCAACTTGTCGTTCAATTTTAATTCCATCGCTTCGCGATACATCGGCTATCCCGCCAAATTGCGAATCAGCCTGTCAGTAAATTTTTAACCATATAAAGAACGCATCATCTCACCATCCATCTTTTAACTATTCAAACCTTTGGTTCCTCTTTCAATTTATAGCGTACATTGTATAGATACTCCCGCTGAAAATGGTCCGCTTACTGCTGCATTACTCGCGTCACCTCGACCTCGTCGATCTCGCCCGCCCCGACGTCCATCGTTCCCCCGTGTGTTAGATCTAGCGTCCGCCGAAACGTTTCCGCTAAACCGTGCCTTTTCAGCTTCTGCCAAAGCTGCTCTCTCTACGGCACTACGTCGACCACGAAATCTTGGTGCGACTGGTGTACCTCGCCCCCCCGTTCCACCTGCCCTCCCCCCTCTCTTTCGTTCCATTTCCCGTGTTCTACTCGTTGAGGCTTCTATACTCGTACTATCATTTGTACTTCCTTCTTGAACCTTTTGCCTCGATATGTTATCATTTTCGCCCGTCTCAAGCTTACGACCGCCTGCTCGTGCTCCACGTCCGTTATTCATGCTTGTTCAACAAATCCCTTGAATAAACTAGATCCCTTACCTATCCCCGTCCCACTTCTCGTGCGTTATACTCAATCCGTTTTCCTACTTTTTCAACTCGACTAATCCGTTTCGCTAAACACTTTGATGATTAATCCCTTTTATAGCCCTGATCTTCGCTTCCTATCACATGATCCTTCTAGAGTTCTTCCCTTTACGCATCAATTAATTCGTGATCTTTTTAGCTCATCTTCATTCATAAAATTCTACAAGCTTCTCCTCCATTTACAGTTTATCCCTTACTCCTCTACTTGTGCATTGATATTCTCTTAATGTTTTCTTCCTATTTAATCTAATTCCCTCTTCGTGGCATGTACTGCTCAACTTTTTATCCCGTTGATTTGTACATCATCTAACTTTATTTGACAATCCTTCTCACTTGCACCATTCTTTCCCTTTCTCGTAACACCTTTTTAAAATACTTTGAAGTGCATTGTTTTTTTAGTTGCTTGTTTGTAATATTCTTGTTTACATCGTTACTCAATCTGCCCATTTTCTCTACCTTGGTCAACTTAGATTTACTCATTTATCTTTCAATTGCCCTATTCCCTTTCTCAAGTATTTTCATCATCATTTTCCCTTTAAATATATCGATCAATTATCTCTTATTCTAGCCTAATTACCCTCCATGGAACAGGTTCAAGCTTCCTTAATACCTGACCCTTTGCAAAATTCACTATCACACCTTCACGTTGAATCCTTACCAGCTCACCACGTTTACTGTGGTTCTCGCAAATCTATACTCGCTTTAAAGCAAACTAACATAGTTATTCAGCACCTGGAATCAATGTATCCCACACTCTCCGGCCGCATTGGCGTTAAAGGTCTTGATCCGTTGGGTGATCGTGATAAAGTTACCACTTTATGGAAATTTTCTTCATTGTTATCCGTTAACCATTCTACCGTGTCAAATACCCGTTCACTAAGAGCTCCTAATAAACAAACTGATTCCAAAGGATTATGGACAGAAGAACTTGAGGACCTCCTACATAAAGGTGATGTTTCCTTTGTTGTTCATAGTCTCAAAGGTAAGCTTTCCTTTACTCAATATTTAATTCGTTCTGTGGACGAACCAACTTCATGCCATTCGTGTAATTGCTTTTCATGTGAAATTAACACCGGCTTTTGGTACTGACATTTAACAACTTTTTACCCATTTCCATACGTTCATCCTTCTAGATATGCCAACTACACTTCCTAAAGGCTTTACGCTCGCAGCAGTCCTCGAGAGAGCTGATCCACGAGATGCGCTTGTAATACATCCAAAGTTACTTGAATCACTTAAGCGTAAGCTTAACTCACGTGTACCAAGTCTATTTGATCTACCGAAAGGATCTGTAATCGGATCTTCATCCTTGAGGCGTATAGCACAACTCCAACGTTATTATCCTCACCTATGCTTCGAACCTATACGAGGCAATGTTCCAACTCGTTTGCGCAAACTCGATGAATCTGATATAAATATTCACGAAACTGCCTTTGATCAAAGTTCAGATGGTACCACTAATAATTTGAATGAAGAACTTCATCAAGTTCCTCGACCATCTCCTGCTCTACTTTACGATTCAGATGCCAATGCTTCATTTGCAGCTAATAAATCATACTCAGCATTGATACTTGCTGCAGCCGGTTTAGATCGCCTAGGTCTCGGTTCACGTATATCGGCTCGTTTATCGTCAACACATGGAAAAGTCCTTCATGCCGTCGGACAAGGGGCTCTTGGAGTAGAAGCCCGGGAAGATGATCATGAAACTCTTGCACTACTTGCACCTCTTAATCATTTTCCAACGTTACTAGCTTGTACTGCAGAACGTGCCTTGCTACGCTCCCTTGAAGGAGGATGTTCAACTCCAGTAGGCGTTGAAACCTGCTGGACCCGAGATTCTGAGTTTTCCGATGAAATGTCAGAAAAACTTTCACATCACTCGTTACATCTGAAAGCTGTAGTTTTATCAATTGATGGTTCAAAGTGTACGGAAGTAGACGTTTCGGAAAAGCTTGACGAAACAGACGTTGAAGGTGCAGAAAAGTTGGGCGAACGAGCTGCCGAAGAATTGAGAAACAAGGGTGCCTTTGAGATATTACAAGCCAATAAGGAGAATACAATTCGACATTAAAATCTGCTCAGTCTATACAAAGATTTATTCTACTGACGTTGCACCGTCATGATTATTGCCCATTCATGCATGCCACCGTCGTCATGACATAAAAGACTCGGCATCCGTTTATCCATGAGGGTACTCACACCACACTGTGGTGAGTAGTCTGTACAGTAATTCAATGTGAGGGAATAATTGCTCATACACTGCCAGCCGAGTGAAAACTTGTATGAGTTTTTTGTGAAAATATTTTGTGTTTAATTTTGACATAACTTGGACATAATATTACCATAAGATTTGATAACATTGTGTATACACCTATATTTATACTCTCAATGTACCTTAAACTTAGAGAGCCGCTACCGCTGCTACTTAGCATTGGTTGTAGCTTGGTACAAGTAAAAAGTATAAAGCATAAACTATAACTTTTGAGCACAACTAACATTTTGTACCACTTTAGAGGTTATGTACGCTTCAAGTACACGTGCACATAACCAAATGTTTCCCAAAAAGGGAATCCGCCAGCACCTCGTTTCCATATTTGGTTAACGCAGACGTTTCATCTTATCAAAAAACGGCAGGAGCGATTGAGCAAGGATGCGGGGAAAGTTGTTACTGAGAATAAGAAAACAGGATGACAAAGTCCAAGTCGAGACGAGACGATCCGCAAAGCTAAGACCAGACGGGATGGACACGCCACTTCCCATCCCACTTCACCATCGGAACGCAATTTCCGGTCAGTGAACGGTGGCACAGTATTGGGTCACGTGACAATACCTTGGAGATGTTTCGTTGAGTATAATGAAGTCGCGTTGAAATGAAAATCGAAGAAGCAAGTGAGAATGATATAATTGATGTGTTATTAGCATTGTCTAGTTCTATATTCGTGCACGTACAAAACGTGTAATTTGATGTACGCCCGTGCAAAAGGTTCGATCATTGAACCGTATACGATAGTGAACTAATATTGTTCGTATCCGTACCTGCGCTCGCATCTGTGAATGGGCAGGTGAGTGTAGGTGTGAAATAGGAAATTAAAGGCGGTAAAGTGCGGGCAAAGTTAAACATCACGCAGCGTGAGAGTATGCCAGTTTCGGTAGGCTGATGTTATTGATACTGATACATGAACCAATGGTGATGCGTTGGTAATACGAAATAACTGAACAAGCTAAATTTACTCATTCACTAATTCACGCTAACGTGCACACAGGCTCAAACTCCGCTAGCGGGTGCGGTGATCTGCTGTACGTCTGTACCACCTGAACAAAGGGTAACATTTCCGAGTCTACACAGTTTAAATATAACTACTCAATCACTCTTTGCTTAACGTACACCGTGGATAACAAACTGACATACTATCTGTATGCGCACGTGCATACATTCATATCGTATTGCAGGAAGATATCGCCAAAACGTGCACCATTCTAGGTGCTGTCCATAAGTATGATCTAACGAGCGACGTAACGCATCTGCTCGTGGGCAGTACCAATACTCAAAAATACATGTACGTAGCCGCAGAACGTCCCGACGTAAAAGTCCTTGTACCGAATTTTCTGGAAGCTTGTAAGGCGGAATGGTTGCGCGGCAATGAAAATAGTATAGACGAGGTTCGGGCTTGGGTATCCCGTTTAGAAATTGAGCACAAAGTCCCAGTGTTTTGGAAGATCAGAGGTTGCTTATCTGGCTTTGAAGATGCTTCGTTTAGGGATAAAGTTCAACAAATTATCGAGTCCAACGGTGGGGAATATTCTCGCGATCTTACCCGTTCGGTAACACACTTAATCGTTCGTGAGCCTGTCGGCAAAAAATATACGTTTGCCGTGCAGTGGAATGTTCGGGTTGTATCAATTGAATGGGTGTTTGATAGTCTAAAGCGTGGTATGATTTATGATGAATCCCTCTACGATCCACACTTGCCACCTGAGCAACGCGGTGTAGTTGAACCTCGAAAACCCGAAATTTCGTTACCCACCACGACCACGGGTTTGAAGCGGGGTCTTGGTCCTGACTTGGAATTAGACGACAATCAAAAGCGAAAGATTCGCCGTTCCGTTAGCAAGCGTTTTGAAGGTGACCAGTCGCTATGGGCTGATATAACCGGATCAAAACATCCTAAGCCTGCTACTCCCATTGTTGGGGCGGAAGTGAAAGTTCAATCATCAATTCACGATACCTCAACTAAAAAATCATCACAATCTTCTACCTCTTTAATCGGCAGTTTCCCCACGAAGCCTGACGAAGTTGCCGACGTGCCATTAACAACACCGAAGCTCAAAGCGTTAAATCTTCCCTTCTCACAACTGGTTGTTCTTGTTTACGGGTTTGATAGCCAGAAGGTTCGAATCTTAAATACTCATCTTACATCTAACGGTGCTATGGTTTACTCTTTAGACAGTCTTAAGCATCCAGGACTAGCCATGGATGAATTTGTTCGAATTACCAATTCATTATCCCACAATAAACCAGGTTACATTGTTTTGCCCCATGATCTTGAAATACCAGAATTGCCAGAAATTGGATCAATACTGCATAACCTGCCAGCCAACGTTGTTGATTTAATTAAAGAGCGTAGCTTTCGCTTAGCGACGGAATTTTGGGTTGAAAAATGTCTATTTACTCGGGCCCTTGTGGAGCTTGTTGACTTGACCAAATCATCTTCAAATTTGCCGTCTCCTTGTCCAAGTCAATCGCCATCCTTATTAGTGCATAATCCACTTAACTGGCCACACTCACGTTATTTGTTACAGCCATTAACCCGGGTGGGGTCGGGTGCGGTTTCAGGCTGGGAAAATTTGCATATCTGCTGTACGGGCTTTCAGAATATGGATCTTCTTCACTTCTCACGTATTGTTCGTTTGATGGGTGCACAATTTGACGAAAGTTTAACTCTCAAGACTAATGTCTTGGTCTGTGTAATAACAGGTTCCGCTTCCGCTAAGTTAAAATTTGCTTTACAAAATAAAATTCCTGCTGTTACCATGGACTGGTTCTGCCTATCGCTAGAACGGTGCAAGTCCCAAGACTACGATCAGTTTTCCCTGGCCAAAGTCGCAAAACTTTCTCGAGCTAATTCTGCCGGGGCGCTTGATTCTAAACATGACTCAACTTCCGATGTATAAGCTTTATTAATTCTTCAATGCTAGCGCTACAAAAGCTGTCTACGCTATTAGCACTAAATGCCGTGTATACCAAAGGTTCTTGAGATTCCGTGCGAGCATATCTGTACTGAACGAATGTACGATTATCGCGAAAGTTCAGATCGTGGTGCAAGAAACTTCCGACATTATCCTGGTCATTACATCAAACAAACTAATGAGCTTGTTTCATTTCTTTAAATTCTTAAAAGATTTAAATCTTCAGGAACTTTAGGCTATACTTCATAGTATGCGTGGTGGGTTTTCGATAATCTTCCGACATGAATTTCATGTTCAACCCAATGTAAGTGTATAGCTTAATACACACGTCAAACTTTCGCAGCTTATTTGACCGTCCAACATCCAATTCCCGAACGATGCGTCATTTTGCAAGGGTTGGCTGTCGAATTTAGACGGCAATACAATTTCCAAGTGTTCGACGGATTACCTCGATATTTAACTTGTGCATGGGATACCAGCAAGACGGACGAGCACGGGTGATCATAGGATGTTATTCAACTGGTGTACAAGTCTAGTATCGGTATCGTGTTGAATAATCTGATATAGTTTAATCCGTTAAAAACCCATCTTACAAATGTTTGGTAGAATGTTGTGATACCTTTGGGACTTACTACCAGTCCTCGACCCTTTTTTGCACCCTTGTATACCACTTCGATGATGTCAATAAGCTCTTGCTTGTCCTCGAGAACCCAGTTTAGTTTATTATTGTTTCCCGTCCCGAAATCGCACATCATATGCTTATTGCGGAAGAAAAACATGATCGTCATGGGATCGTAAAGTTCGTACATTTCTTTAAAATCAGGAACTTGATCAAGATCACAGACGTATATGACGGCAAAATTTTTCACTCGATCTGCGATTTCTGTCGTTCGTAATAAGTTAATTAAAGATGATTTTCGTCTGGTGGATCTAATGTATTAATATGATAGCGTATACTCACTGTAGAGAATTTCATCCTGACGCATACAATCTGGATTCCAGTCATGACCAAACCGTATAACCACTAATCGTTCTTCTTCGCTAAGCTAAACAATCCAAAACTTCAAGATTGCATAGAACGTAAGTCCACCAACTCATTAATACAGGGAAGAAATTAGCCTATTTCCATGAGATAATGTTCTTCGGGAAACTTGCCCTACGTTAACGTACAATCGCCTGATCCACGTGCCATCCCGTAACCAGATGGGGAATTACTACTGAACCCATAGCTATCAGTTAAGCTGTGTGACTTTTTTAACAAGAACACGATCACGGTATCGTGAAATCATTTCCTTCGCCTTCTCTATTTCTACCCCAAGCGACTTTGTCACGTGCCGCGATTCGTGTGCAGGCTGTGATTATGTAAACATTGTACTGGGCGATTGGGCAATGCAGAAGTTGGTGGAAAAATGAAGATTTGAGGATTGTCACAAGTCAACGTGATACTATAATATATACGTTTATTAATCCATGTGTCCATTTTATTTCATTCCATCTACTCTCTTTCACTACTTTACATGTAATTCTCTCTTCCCACTCCTCCAAACTCTTGCCATTGTTCCTTCAATTGGCTTATCTAAGCTCACTGGACGTATTACTAATAGAGTTGGTGGGAAATTTAAACGAAGCGAAAATAAAGATTTTGGGGGAAAATTTCCAACTTTGTCTTCTTCATTTTCTTTACGAAGTGCATATGCAAATTTTCCCGGAATTAGTTCATCATCAATCATACAGCGGACAGTCGTTACATTAGTATCAGATTTAATGAAAGTTAATTTTGGTATGTACCTTCGTGGATTTTACATGGTGTATCGCTGTTATGTCATCTATCATGATTCGTCATTACTTGTGCATTGGCGCACTACGTTATCCCCCAACACGCTTCTAGTGTCACATAACTTATCCTTACTTTTTATATACTACGTAGGTTCATTAAATACCACTCCTACCTTATCGCAAACTCGCTAGTTTTTGGTTGGTTCCAGTGGAACTTATACATTAATGTTTACTTCCCTCCGCAGGCAAGCTTGGTGAGGCTCTTCTCACTGAAATAACTTCCAATTCGTTCGTGAAAACGTGAACCTCGGGCAACAATTTACAAAAATTCCAAGTGGAATATGTCCATTTATATACTGTTACCGCAGCTCAATTCTAGAATTTTGTACCACGGTTTTCACTAATGGCATATTTCCACATTACATCACAACTGGCTTGACGAAGCTTCCGTCTATACTGCAATTTATTAATCGAACCTCTGCCTAACATGATCAAAGACACTATACATATTTCATTATCCTAAGTACTGAGACTTTCCGGTTACAACTTCATTATGTATTTTGTGTATAACTCGGAATGGAACTCTTGAGTAGCGCAGTAATATTCACTCGCTCAATCTTAAGCGAATTCCGGTGTACAACACTGCCAACCCAACTGCATTTAGCACTGCTTTCCGATTAGCTCAACTCCAAGTTTCGCTGCTCTTGCTCATCTACATCATCCTTAGACGAACAAACGATCAATCGATATCACTCCGTAACAAAGGAATCTTGTTACTGGGCACCTTTATGCATAAAATTCTTTGTATTAATCACCTTAAGGTCCGCAGTGCAATTTGCCAGCATGCACACACCAGTGTTAACGTGGATATCCGAAAAAATGTAGAATTTCAAGTTGTGAACATCTACCTTTTCAACATTTATATGTAAACAGCACTGAAGACACTCTACTTCATTTTCAGCTCAAGTTTTAACACGTTTGCATAGTTTGCTGCTTACAGTGTAGACTTGCTGGGTCGAGCTATGCTTTAGGCTGCGGGGAATTTAATGGCAAAATCATCAGTGGATTGAACTATAGTAGTAGCTAAAGGGCACCGTCGAATCTTATTCGTAGGCAAATTTCGTGCCAAAGAAGCGGCAGCTTTTCACTCACGGCGGGAAGAGCTGAGCTTAATAGAGTGGTTTACCTACTTGGTTTGATGTCATTTTTGCACATGAAATAGCCTTAAGCATGAATTTGCTTAACTGATCTCATGCATAATTTTGTTATTGCCGCTTGTATTCTGTTCCACTCTGCAATAATATTATATCAATTCCCACGGACTCTGAAATTTGGGCGTATCATCTCTACTAATTTAGCCTGGTGTCTCTAAGTTATCGACAACATTTATGAAGGAATATACGACGACAGCGTGAGAGTACCATTTTGCTCAAGTCACTTGTATAGCCAGTTTATCAATTTTCTTTATCCCTATGGTCGGCGGGTAAATGGTTGCTCTCTTAATGCATGATAAGGTTTGCGGCTTCTATGAAATTCAAGCTTTTCATGCATTCTTACTTCTACTTTTTCGTAATAGCTCATGATTGAACCTGCGAGTTCTTTTTCCAAGGGACAGTCAGTGTTTTGTTTATACAGTTCCACGGTATTTTGTTTGTTGTGTATTTTCTTGACGGCACTTCTATACACTTAATCGGGAGGGACTTTTGATATTCTTGAGCTCCAGGTTTAACTTGGGCGTTTAAATTATGTGCCGATTTCTTCTTTCGCTGTAATCTAAGTTGGATATTCGCCTGTACTTGCGATATAGCCGGATCTCATGTCTTGATCGATTTTCTATCCGTCAATAGGTCCAAGCATTTCTACTGCTTGAAGGTTAGGAAACCATTTTACACCCCGTGAATCCGGTGATTTTATTGAAGTCTCATATTACACCGAAATATACTTGAGAGTTTTTGACTGGGCTTTGGTTAATTTAGCGTCCTGTGCATCATTCAATCTGACAAGTGGAAAACAACGCTGCTAAACCTACGTCCATTCGATTACAAGATTATACATCTTGCGCTTGGATTTCACTATATCGTGTATTGCATCGTCATAATGCCCTTTTGTCCAAACCTTTTCTCCCTTTGTTGTGGATTTCTATGTGAGTTTAGGCACTTGGTGAAGCAGATAGAAGTATCTGGATCATGGTATTGGCCTGCCTTCAATATGAATTAACGTGAAATATAGCTCGCAAAACCCCGCAACGATATGATCCTGTTTTAGCCGATGCGGAAAGGCAGGCTGTTGCTGACTTGCTTGGTTACCTAGAAAACGTAAGCTTAGTACAGGGGAGATGTTGAAGTAACATTTTTGAACAGGTTTATTAACATTTAACTTTTGTATTAGAGTGGGGAGATAGACTTTTTTTCAGGGCCACCGCTTCAAGCACTTGCGACGCTCGTATATTCGAATAGCATTGATCTTCAACGCAGTGCAAGTCTAACATTTGCCGAAGTTTCGGAAAAAGGTTAACAATTTCTTTTTTGGTCTATCAGAGTGACGACTAAGTCGTTACACTTTGGTTCCTTGCTGGTTTGGGGCTATGATAGTTAAATTAAGACCTTTGGCTAATTTATACAAACCATGGGAGAGGTACTCTAGACGTTCGAGCTGTTGGACCCGAAGCCATTGAGCCTATAATCTACCTACTTCAGAACCAAGATAGTGAAGTTCAAAGAGCGGCAAGTGCAGCTTTGGGCAATCTAGCAGTAAATGGTATGCTATGAATGGAGTAAGAGCTTTTCTGAGATGAGCTGACATTTTATTGTGAAATGAACGTGCTGGATGGATGAATTAGGTGAAAACAAAATGCTTATTGTCGAGCTTGGGGGGCTTCCACCTTTGATTAAACAGATGAACTCACCAAATGTTGAAGTTCAGTGTAATGCAGTAGGATGTGTAACAAATCTGGCAACTCACGAAAATAATAAATCCAAGATTGCACGGTCAGGGGCACTAGAGCCTTTGACAGTTTTGGCTCGTTCAAAAGATTTGAGAGTGCAGAGAAACGCAACGGGGGCATTGTTGAACATGACACACTCCGGCAAGTATATCATGACTTATTAGAAGTGTGATTAAGTATAAGTCTAACTATGATCACGGACTGTAGAAAGTAATCGACAGCAATTGGTTGCAGCAGGGGCCATTCCTGTTCTGGTATCATTACTTTCATCGGCAGATACGGAAGTGCAATATTACTGTACTACGGCTATCTCGAACATTGCAGTTGATGCAAGTAGTCGTGGACGACTTGCAGCGACAGAACCACGGCTTGTTGTCTCGTTTATTCAATTAATGGATTCTCCTTCGCCGAAAGTTGAATGTCAGGCAGCGTTGGCACTACGTAACTTGGCATCGGATGAACGGTATCAGTTGGAGATTGTTGCAGCATGTGGGCTACCCGGGCTTTTGAGATTATTGAAAAGTTCACATATGCCACTGGTGTTAAGTGCAGTTGCATGCATAAGAAATATAAGCATTCATCCGGCAAATGAAGCCCCAATTATCGAAGCAGGATTCTTATATCCTTTGGTGGACCTTTTGAAGATTACAAACGATGAAGAAATAATGTGCCATGCAATATCGACATTGAGGAATTTAGCAGCATCATCGGATCGAAACAAAGGATTAGTATTGGAAGCGGGCGCAGTGACGAAGTGTTTGGATATGATTTTGGATGCTTCGATAGTGGTTCAAAGTGAAATGACAGCAGCAATTGCGGTATTAGCATTGAGCGATAAAGTGAAACCTCAGCTAATGACGGAGAGGATGTTTGAAGTTTTGATTACGTTGACGAGTAGCGAAAGTATTGAAGTTCAGGGAAATAGTGCAGCAGCACTTGGGAATCTAAGCTCAAAAGGTAAGTTAAGAGTAAAAGGTATTGGGTGAGAGGATAAAAGGGTATAAATACACTAACGGCACGGGTAGTTCCATCGTACGATTTATTTCTAGCGTTTTGGACACGACCGGTCAATGGAATTTTTGGGTACCTGACACGATTCTTGTCATCGGGGGATGCGACGTTTCAACATATTGCAGTATGGACTTTATTACAGTTGGAAGAAAGTGGAGATGAACGAATACTGCAGAGACTAGAGGAGTCGACAAAGATAATTAGCATGCTCAGTGTATTGGCGCGACGGCGAGGAAACGAGGGATCGCAAGGCTCGGACATGTCAAGACACGGAGGAAGTGACGGGAACAATGAAGTAGAGGTTAGTGAAACAACACCGCTGGTCAACGAAAAGGTCGAAAAGGTAGGCGAAGGAGATGTTAGATCGGAGGATGGAGAAGAGATTAATTCACTGGCGAGACGGTGTTTGGAAATTTTTGGGTACGGTGTAGACGGATCTACCGTGACAACGGGAGGGAGAGCGGGATAAAATGAAAGTGAAAGAAAGCAGAGAGGAAATGGGCAAAAGGGGATAGGGATATATTGTATATTTTAGTATTGGAGTATAGTTTTGAATTGTCACTCACGAGTTGATATAGATATGAATATTAGAGAGTATAATTACTTCGGAATGAAGTAGTAAAGCAGAGGGAGGAAACGAGATGATATTCAACTAAATGCATGCTAAAGCGAACGAATTAATCAGTAAAACAAAGTGACAAGACAAGTACGAGGGGCATGAGTTAGGCTAACGAAAGCAACAGTTAAAGCAGCATCAAACATGGGCAGCAGACATGGGAAAGGAAGGAGATGGGTCATCGGAAGAGGTAAATGGAAAAGACAAGTCACGGCTGACAGAATGAGTAGGGTGAGAAGGGTGATTAGATTTGACGATACGAGAGCAGGAATTAGAGGACACATCAGGGTCTTGGGATCCCCCGGACCATTGAAGATCGGGTTCTTCAATGTCAGCGTCGAGGTCGGCGATAGCGCGACAGTTAGGGCAGAGAAAACTAGGACTCATGGGACCGTAGAGTAACGGTTGAATACATTTGAAATGCCAAACATGCGAACAAGGGGCGACAAAAAGTGATTGGAAGGGCTATACCATGCAAGCAAAGTAGAGTGGAGAGGTGACAGAGTTAGCAAACTTTTCAAAAGAGTTTACACGACCACGATGAAGTAGTGGAGGTTTTCAAAACACTTACGGCGATGGTCATCAGACAAATAGAACATTCCGAGGTGAAACAATTGGAGTTTCGATTGGATTCACAAACGTCGTTTGGACCACACGTATCATCCCTTTTAGTGGACACAGCTAATCGCTGGAGACTGCGTAGAACCGATTGACTATCACACGAAAGCGCATACGCACACGGATTAGCACAATTGTACGCTCACTTACACATAACCAAGAAAGCGGGTGTATATGCACATCGGGAAATCAAAGTGACAACAATTCAAGAGTATGGAGGCTTGTTGAAATGTTTGGCTTAACAAGGGCATGTAGAATGATAGGGTAGGGTATAGGATAAAAGCGACTTGTTTGATCAAAGTAACGTTAATAGGATGAGCAAGCTAAAGGGACACTTACTTGTAATCATTTAGCCGGGTTTGCCAATCACGGCCAACTTCGATACGAATCTTGACACAACGAAATATTAATTCTTCGCCACCACGAAAGTCAATTCCTAACTGAACAACATCACCATCGGATATTGGATGAGGCTTGCTTTCAACTCCGGGAGGACTAAGTCTTATATGGTTTAAAAATGTACCAGATGATGAACAAACGTCCTTAATATACCATTGTGAACCAACACACCAGAATTCACAATGACGCCTGGAGACAACTTTAGACTTGAAGCCAATGGGAGAGTCCGAGACGACAGAATTCCTCGAAGTGCCAGAGACAACTTGACCAGTACTGGAAATTCCAGCATTTGATTCAGATAAGCAATCACCAGTCCCGGACGAGACGGAATTGGGAACTACCCCAGTAGAGATGGTTGATGAATTTACCAATGAAGTACCATTGCTAATAGAATTAGCAAAGGTATTGGTAGCAGGGTTTGAACCGATTAGCAAAGGTCTGAATGAGTTAGCTCCACGTTCAGTGTAACGACCGACTCGCAGGATTGATGAGGGAGAAGTTAGCGTTCTTGTGATGGGTGTGAATGGTAAGGAAGGCTTTGTAGCACGAGGGTCATAGTAAGGCAGAAGCCGGATTGTAGGAAGTAAGAAGTTTGATGATGAAGCTGCCGATGACGATGAGGATGGTGAAGAAGAGGAAGCTTGACTGTCAAGGGGAGGATGAGAAGATGTAGAACCAGCCGATGGGAATGAACCAGAAACGGTAAAATTGGCAGCGGTAGGAGATGGTTGAGAGGATGTGTGAGGAGCTGCAGAGCGAGAGAGTAGTGAAAGATGGTTAGAAGCTAACGACATGATGCAAACATGATCATGAATCGTGTATGAGTTGAAGTTAAGATGATAAAAATAGGATTAGCATCAACGATTACGATAACGAATTCTCGTATATAATACAATAGCACAAGCCACGGTGTGAGTGATGGGGAATATGAATGAAAGGCAAAGAGAGAATGGAGGATATCACGAATAAAAGTACGAGGAAGTATACCAACGGGCGGGGTAAAATGGGCGAAAAAAGGAAGAGGAAAAGTTGAACGAGGAAGAAAAAGAGAAAGCGAGTGTGTAAGGTGAAGATAAAGAGAGGTAGATGAGTGAGATAAAGTAAAAGCTTGTGATCAGTGGACGTGGAAAAAATAGTGTTTGCTTAAGGTGAAAGAGTGTATTGCCGGGTAAACGAGATATGTAAGATGAAAAAGAGTGAGAGAGAGAGAGCAAAAGCCAGAACGAGAGAAAGAAAAAAGGGAAAATGTAAGAGGGCGAGTGAGTGCGCGCGCAAGAAAGAGGGAAAGGAAGGAGAACGAGAAGGATAATACGATGGAAAGATAATCACGCGGACGTTGTTACGATGACAGCCTAAAGTAAAGGATTTGACAAGATTTGGCGTGTTAGTGAGTTAGTAGCAAGATTTAACCGCAAGGGCGGAACGGACCGACCAGCTCAGGTTTGCAAGTGTAGGCGGGTGAGCGGGTGAGCGGGTGGACGGACGGATCAGCTGGCTGGTTGGTTGGCAGAATGAAATAAGAGCGAGCGAGGGAGCGAGAGAGCGAACGAACGAGCAAAAGAGAGAGTGTGTAAGTGACCGGGCAATAGAACAAGTGTACAATGAAACACGTGTATGCACAAGGACGAAAGAGGAAGCACGAGCGAGTAAGTGAGCAAGTGGGGTAATCAAGGAAAAGTGACCGGGGTGGGAGGGAGGGAGGGGGAGAAGAAGAAGTGGACGAAGCACTAGCACACGCGCAAATAATAAGATAACGAGCGGGGATGTGTACACGGGAAGAAGAAGCCACAGCGCCCAACGTAGACCAAAGGATGGATCGTGATAACGGGTTTAAAGACAAGTGCGAAATGCAAGGAAAAGCGAGTGAAAAAAAATCCCGTGGAAGCAAGTTAACATTTGACGCGAAAATATGTGCGGACAAAAGGCCAAATACACATACACGCACACATACAAAAAGTGCCCAAAACAAAAGTGAAAGCAAAGGAAAAAGTGCAAGTCGAAGAGAAAGGAAAACTGAAAAAATCCAAAATTTTAAAGCAAACGAACGCGCCAGAAAAACGCGCCTAAACCCGAATCCCGACACCAATCGGCTCGCGCCCCGGCTGCCCGGCTTGGCATCCCGATGCCATGCACGTGATATTGCGGTTGGTCGGCGCGCTGTTATTTGTGGGTTCGGAGCCGGGGGGTAGGGACGGGGCCGATGGGGGTGGAGGGGCGGCGGGGATGCCGAAGGGGGTGGGGGGAGGAGCCGACGGGGATGCCGAAGGTGACGAGATTGTTCAATTTGCCGCCCGCAACTTGCGCTGCCGTGATCGCACAATTTATTCAAGGGCATAGTCCCGGGCTTGATCTGGGCCCAGGGTTGCGCGCATTCGTCACAAATACTGTTAACCCGGTTTGGCATTGTCAATGCACCGGCTGTCTCCCCCCCCCCCCACCGTTCGCTCCCAACTTCGCGCATGTGGGCTTGGTTCTGCTCCCCGTAACTTATTCCGCGGCCTTGCTGAAACCGTTCGCGCTCACTCCGGAATCATGGCCTTGCCCTTCAGCTACTTCATCAAACTCTTACACTTACCCTACACAGCTTTAACATTCGTACACACTCCGTTAATTTATCATTACATCAATTACGGCGCCCGGGCATCACCTCCACTCTCATCCGTCATACCATATCACTTAATATATTCATGCTCAGGCTACTTTTGCCTATACTTCAAATAATACACATTGTACAGCTTATCTAGACTGATTTGACTACTCATGACGTATCTACCGGGAAATTTCATTTACGGATTTTCCTGACCGTACTATTCCGAATATTGTACCACTTATAGATAACAATAAATAGCATCTACAATAGTGGGAATACACAAACACGTGTATACAAGTTATTCAGTCTATACGTAAATGTACACGCACACCCGCCCATGTATACTTACAAGATCAGCTATACACATACACATACACGCGCACACGCACAAGCGACATGTATACACACATGCACGATCCGTCTTTCCACCAAATCTGCCTCCCCACTCCAAATAAACAGACCCTTGCCGACAAACCTACCTCACAAAACCATCCTCAAACCGCACCACCCAAACCCCACGCCTTAATGCGATCTTGGATCTCACACCATGCCGGCGCACAATACCTACCGCTTTGGTGATCCCGCGAAAACAAACTTCGAAGCTTCTCGCGAAACGGTCCCGTCTGGCGTAACACAGCCGGCGCTAAGGACGACCGACCAGTCCGTATTTGTTCAGCATACGACGATTCTAATATTTCTCGCGACAAGCTATACCCCTCCATTTCCGCCGGCTCCTGAATAACAACCGTAGGCGGACTTATACTATCACCATTAACACGCCCCGTCAGTATTCGCGTCGCAACCTTGTGCAAATCCCATCCCGAAAGTTCATCAATCCGTTCGCACATTTCGCTAACGCTAACCTTTCGGTTATGCACCTGAACCTGACGCCCTAAATCTTCCAACTCAATTATCCGACTCTCCAAATTCATAAGAAGTGAACTCTTCAACTGATTCTTAGCTCGCTGAACCTCCCCTTCACTTAATTTCAACTTAACGCTGCGACAATTCCTACGTCCTTCCCTGTCCGCTTCTAATATTCCCTCCGCTAATAAAAGCTTCAATTCTCGACATATCACGTCAATCATGGGCATTATATGCGTTGGAAGACAACTTGCCGATATTCCGAATAATCCGGAATCCGTATACGAGTGATTAAATGCCGTACACGATTCAACCCATCCATGCTGGTTTAAGACATTTGTGTATAGTCTACTATACATTCCTTTACCTGGCCCGCCCGCTGAAAATGATCCACCACCGCCCAACAGAATTTGAAGTGTTGCCACTGCGTAAATATCTCGCGATGTTACGGGTAATGCTTCAAACGCAACGTGAACGTGCGCTAATGGTGGCTGATTAGGCGTATTTGCTAGCATCCACGGTGAAACTGGCAGCTTTGTAAATCCCCCTGTATAACGAGCGTGAACCTTCTGTGGACATTCATTATGAGGTGACCAAACATCCGTTGTAAATTCTGCATGCCTTGCTAAATTTTCCCGCGATGTACTCAGGTTTTTTGTGTACGCTGGAAACCTGTTCAAACCAGTCGCGGGATTTGTTCCGCTTTCTAAATCACTTGTTCCGCTTGACAATCTAGTCGGTATTGCTAAGGTACTACTTTTCACGGCGTTTAATTTAGGCGCTTCGTACACAGGCTTAACATATTGTAATAAATCCTGGAGCTGCGGTGAACTTTCTTTTAACCCTGATAATCATGTTAGCAAGTAACCTTCACCGTGTACGTACACGTAAAACATAACAAATCTCTTACCCACGGTTGAACCCTTTGTGCTAGATATTCCATTTGTATCGTTATCGATGTCCTTGCGTCCCACATGCGAGGGTAATTTTAACCCGGCAAACGCAGGCATATCTCCCAGAAACTTTTCTACCCATCCAACAACCTTACCATGTGGTACTCCCACGCACGCTACAACAAATTGTTGAGGTTGAAAAAATCTTTCTCGATATTCGCTAATCAAGTTCCGCGACATACTCGTGAGTCGATCCATCGGACACATTAACGTATGTCCCAGTGTACGACCATTATACGCTGCCCAATGTAATATTTCCGGTAAAATTAACTCCGGCTTACTCCATACTTCTCGAAGCTCGTACTGTGCACTGCTCACTTGCTGCGCTACTTCATCATCCGTAACTTTTGCTTCACGTATACTCTCCGTTATCAATGACAATGCTTCCTCCGCGCTTTGATTAAACGTAGCACATTGGTACACCAAAGCTTCCCGCGCTGATGAACATTGAATATTTCCTCCTAAGCCTTCCATTGCTTCTAACATCTCATCACTGCTTTTGGACAATGTAGATTTGAACGCTAGTCGGTCCATCATATGGCTAACCCCCCGCAAACTATCCGATTCATATCGCGATCCCGCATCAACATACAATCCAACCCCCGAAAATGCTCCTGGCCACGGATTCGTTACCACTCGAATTCCATTTGATAATCGCGTGATAAACTCTCCTGCCGCTCCACGAACTTCCCTTTCTTCAAACTTACTTCCCACTCTGCCACAACCATTGTGTAAATTTCGCGTTCCCTTATTCAGTATCCATCGTTTTATTTCTCTCTCATTATTTCCCCTAACCAATTCTTTCACTGCCCTAAATCTTCCACAACCACGTAACATTCTCTCTAAACCAAATCGATCAAATCCTTTAATAATTTTCCCTTCCTTGGGCAAACCTTTTTCGCGTTCATCTCCCACTCCCCTCCCTTCCGAATCCAATACCACTGCCTCCTGCGCTTACTCATCTCTCCTCCAGAAACTCACGTGCTTCCTACTTCTTAATATTTAGGTAAGCTGTAGTTGGGCACGTGACAAAATTGTCGTTAAAACTTTTCGTCAATGTTAAGCCAAATAATGTACACAATAATTACCAACATGATTTAGTGCTTTTTGGCCAAAAAAATTAAAAATCCTCCTACTAATATTATGAATTTAATTTTCTACTTTTATCATGATGCATACCAAGCAAACCCTTTAATATCAATCCAATCCCCATAACAAAAGTTCCCACTCAAAATTAAGAATATCCTTTTCCGTCTCTGTGATGACAATTATCCAATGTTATTTTGATAATTGAACGGTGAAAGTCTGGTCTGGCCCTTTAGTCCAATACTCATGATCCAACTTCCGTTGCTTTGGGTAGAGCCGAATATAGCATATTCCCGACACTTGTTCCGCACAATCTCGTACCATCGTGTTTTCTGTTATTATCTAGGGCGCCTGATCGAGTTGATACGTCTTTGCCACTAGCTTCATTCGCACCCAGTACAACGCTTGATACGCTTTGGAATTGGTTAACCCTTCGCTCCATAAGCAAACTTTTAAACGCTCCCAACCATCGTGCTAAAGCCTCATCATCTACCGTTGCAAAACGATAATTTCGACCTCGTTCATCGCATATTATTTGAAAGCAGCAGTAATCTCTCCTCGAAGGCGGATCCGTTTCAACAGCATCAACTACCGTAGTTTTTAACGGAAGAACGTATAGTGCCGTATACTCCTGTTGTAACATTTTAATAAATACTCTAGTAATAATGCATCGAGATCATGTTGTTTCCTTACCTCTGCTGTCTTGTATAGGGCAAACGCTTTCGGTCTCAGCACTGCCCACACCGTTTTCCATTGCCGTACACCACCCTTATTTCTAAGCATGCGAAGCCAACCTTGGTAAACAACCCTTTCATCAGAATTGATTTTTGCGCAACTTTTCACTTGACCATCTCCTATCGGTGTGGGTTTCTTCATGACCCCAACCCGAAAATCTTTTGATGTAATATGCCTCCATTTATTTCCATGTTCAGCGTTGGACGGAGTATCGCTACACGAGCCAACGTCACTCAGACTCGACTTTGCTCCAGATGTGGCATTAGAGCTAACAGATTGCGTATCAGACACCTTTCCAGATGAAGTCTGAATCGCCGCTGTAAAAGCTAATGATGAAAGAGGTGATTGCCTAGAAGACACTGCACCCCCTTTATCAGACATCCAACTGTCACGTCGAGGTGCGCCAAAATTTGGCGACACCCAACTTGAAGGTGAAGGCGCATGAGACCATCGGTGTCCTCCAATGAAAGTTGAACTCGAACGAGCTCTCGGTGCCCTCGCTAGCCAGCTCAACCTACGTGCACTGTGTAAATTCTCCAATCCTTTACTTGTATTATGAGACTTCCCGTTTGGTGATACGTCTCGGTTAAGATGATCTTGCTTGACACAAGTACTGTCATTAGTTTGGCCTACTGAGTTGGCCAAAGATTTATCAGGGATAGAACGACACTGTGATTCGTTAAACTCCGGATTTTGAATATAAGGAAACCATGAAGTAGTTGCTGACGTGACTGTTGCGAAATCAGGCGCTTCATCGAAAAGACGAGCTTGAAAACGTACAGTATCCACCCAGTCTTGTGCGGCTAACTCGCAGTCAACACTAACATGGTAGTTGCGGCTTGGTGTAAATAAGGCAAAAACATGTTGAGCGGGCGATTTACGCAGGGGTGATTTTCCTGAGCTAGTGGAACATTCGACGGACGAGGCACGAGGGTCCCTTTGATGTGCTACAGCAGTTAAATCTGACAGAACTAGTCTATGACGCAACTGGGTTCCCTCAGCATCTTTGTAGAAAGACAAGGCGTTGGGTCGCAGGACGAGCAATCTAGTTTTCCATGTCTGAGTGAATACATATTGGGTTAGAAGTAAGTACGAGCGGCGGATGGGAAAATCTTTAAAATGAAGTGTTACAGGCAAAATGGTTGATGGAAGGAATGATAGGGGTAATGCAACGGTTTGGGCGAGAAAAAAGGTAATGATGATTAAAGGCTAGTGGGCTTAAGACGTAAAGAGAGAGAGAAAGGAAAGGGTGGTAGCTTACCTTGGTGCGACGCGTTCTCAGGAGAACCTGGGAGGATTTAACGACACGATCGAACTCATAGCTACCGTTGGCATTCACGGGAGAACATACATTTGAAGTCCATAGATTTAAGGGTTGTGAGCAGGAATTTCGATGGGATAAGCGAATATCATCCTTTAAATGAGTTGTAGTTAATGACGGCACGGAACACGAAGTCGCGGTGACAGTAGTAGGGTGGGACAGGGAAGGCTTCGTAGTTGAAGGGAGATGGTCAACGTTAGGAGTGGCGAGAGAAGAAAGCGAGTCAATTGAGTGAGACATTGAAGGCAATGACTAATTAGCGTAGAGTGAGAAAGACTCGAAGAGCAACGGATAGGAAGGGGAAGAGAAGGGAAGAGGGTGATATGCTT
The DNA here is from genome assembly GCA_009733715.1 of Herpomyces periplanetae. NCBI lineage: Eukaryota > Fungi > Ascomycota > Laboulbeniomycetes > Herpomycetales > Herpomycetaceae > Herpomyces > Herpomyces periplanetae. The sequence continues at coordinate 31,167 of WMKJ01000044.1, read as the reverse complement.
ACGGGCGAGTAAGCAGAATCGATTGTAAAAGGACGTCAGATGGCGTTTGTTATGCTTATGTATTTTCTAATAAATGAGAAATGATGGAGAGGGGGTATAACGTAGGTAGGAAGATAAGAGGCCAAAGGAAAGTTGTAGGGGATGAAGAGGAGAGAATCAGGGATAAGGAGCTAACAAATGGATATTGAAGGAGAAAGATGAAATCTTAAAGAAATGCAGAGAAAAGCGAATGTTTGGGTGGTTAAGAATAAAAAGAACAGAAGGGGAAGAAATTAACAGTAATAAAGGTGTTGTTAAGGCGAAAGGGTTAAGAATAATCGGGTAAGAGAGTAATCAGACGAGGAAAGGGTTTTAAGAGAGACGAGAGAAAAAGTAGGTTTAGAAGGAAACTGATAACTGGATAGGAATTAATGAGTAGAAAAAATAAGGATGATTTTGGGGACGACAAAATGGATATTATAAAGTCTGAAAGATTAAAACGGTGAATTGGGGGATTTGGAAAGATTTAAAGGAAGTATTAAGAAGTACAACGCGCGAATATTGGGGAAGAATCGATGGATTAAATATTATGGAGGAAGATGGGGAAAAATGAAGACAAATTTGGCAAAATGGAGAAAGAGAATAGGTATGTACGAGTCGGAGCAAAAGCAAAAAATCGGGAAAAATTGTCAAGAGAAAAAACAGGGTCGCGAAGGAGGGATATTTAAAGTACGAAGAAACATCACGTGAGAATTAGTCTGTATGTGAAGATTAACCGGGGAGAGGGGAAGGGGAATTGAAAAAAGGAAGGTGCGTTCGAGGTGGTGGTAGTGGTGGAGTAGGGGGAGGGAGGAAGGGGGTGTTTTAAAGGTGATATATTGGCGATAAAAGAGTGAATGAGTTGAGAAAAGTGAGCTAAGCAATGTGGTATGGTATAGAGAAAAGACACACGTGTAAACTAATAAACGCCAGGTCTGGCCAATATTTCTCAACAACAATAACGCGGCGGCATTCACGGGTGTCAGAGCCGGTAGAATCGTGGATCCGAGTATTCACACGGATTAATTTCCGTGGTCCATTAACAGTCTTCCACCAATCAAACCAGCGTGATTCGAACTTGTTTAGTCATTAAAGGCCGGTGCGGGATTGACGCGAATCAGTGGCAAGATTGGCTGCTAGATTAGAGTTAGGGTTAGGGTACTAGATAGTGGGCGAGCGGATGACCGCCAAATTGTGTAGTTGGAAGGGAAAGTTTATCGCACTTCATATTTTGGTCTATACGTTTACCAGAGTATGTGTAGGCGGGTGGATGGGTGTATCATGTTTGGTATGTGGTAATGTACCCGCGACAACAAGGTTTCCGTGGAATAATACCCGCGGTGAGCGGATCCAGAGTTATACGAGATAATCAAGCGCAACGCTGGCAAGTATGTCAAGCTTAACGAGTAATAGCGCAAGTGCATGTCCGTTTACTTACTCATGCATTATACATCATATGGGTTTACTATTTGTTCGGGTTTATTGAGAATAATGGGGAATATGATGGTGTTGATTTACTCAAGATATCATAGGCAGGTATTGGTATTGCACTGAAGGTATAATAAAGACAACAGAGTGTAGCAGGAAAGTGGAAAATCCGTTACGTACGAGGAAAGTTGACGTTTGTGTGTATTGTGGGAATTTTTATTGGGGCACGGTGAACATGAACGCGGGAGTTGTCAGTTAACGACGAAGTGAGTGATTTTAGGTGAAACATGAATGAATGAAAGGATGATTTTTGGTTAAGTTGGCGTGCGTGTTTTTGTGTACATGCGAATCGGAAAGTGTGTACGTAAATGCATTTGTGTAGATTTGGGGTGCATGTGCATGTGTGTATACTACAACAATTAACTATTTGACCGCTCACCATTACCAGTCAGTTGGATAAATTCTCACCTGGTTTAATGTTGTAGGCTAAATTATCTACTGATGTTAAAGTGTATCTAACTTATCTTAGAGCCGAACCACAAAACACCTCATTTCACCTCTGCTGCTCCGGTCCACAGCGAGCCATGCACGTGATAATTTCCAAACGGGGAAACGTTTCAAAGTCAAGCGCAGGAATTCGCCCGGGGGGCTAACATCCGCATAGCGTCACGGCAAGCGTAGTAGCGGGCACAGTCGTAGTGGTAGTCACAGTAATTCAATTCATGCGATAATTCCATGAGCACGAAACTATTACGCTAGATTTATTGGGGATAAACAGATTGCCTGACCCGTTTAGGTTTACCATACTATGATGGTAATGTTGATGGATTGTACTTAATACACGCCCGCTTGATCGGGATATATGTTAGGTTTATCATGTTAAGTCGTGTTAGGACGAAATTATCTTGATTGGTTTGGGTTATCCATCTATTAAATTAGTTGAGCATTTTTGCATGTGCATGGACGTGCACATGTTATACATGAAAAATTATGAGTTTGTACACCACTTGATGTTGAACACATTATATATAAGCCTAACGTTGACCCTGATCTTAACATTGTCATGATCATGCGATATTATTTTCATGGAAACTGTTATCCACATACCCACCTAAAACTAATTTGTGATGCTCACAATGCACCAGTCAAATTATCATGCGAGCGAACGGGTATACACTTAGGTCGATGACTGATTTGTATGGTATAGTCAAACTTTTGGTGGGAATTCGTAGTAAATGTTTACCGTATACGGTAACCAGTATTCCCAGGGTAATTAAAGGATACATCACAGATAGTGTTCTACGTAAAATGCGAGTGTATTTAAAATACACTAGTAAAAACATGACAAGTAAGGCGAAGATAATATAAGGAAAAAGTAAAACGCTAGGGTATGAGGAGAACGGTTTTGGAGTGTTATAATAAAGATGAAATGCAGCTAACGACCAATGTTTACGAAAACAATAACTCCGGTATCAGTTAACATTACCTTGCGCATCAGAATTATGTGATGTGAAATAGACCGAGAGGGTAATTATAGTTCGGGATAACTTGGGAGAGGTTAGGACAAAACAGCAAGTCAACATGAATTGCCACTTGCGATGGAGATTTGCTATGTTTCACACTATTGAATCTACAGATGTATACATACGCACTATATGATGACTGTCACGATGGAATAGGCGATTTGAATAGTTTAAACGCGATCAAGTTAACGAATGTGCGAGGAAACCGTAGCATGATAAAATTTTCCATCAAGTTTATGCTCCGCCACTAAGAGAAAATTCGGAGTGTGGAATATTGGATGAAATTGCAGGTAGAAAAGAATTACGAATGGTATAACAGGTAAAAATCTGGTACATGATTGAAGATTTGGTTTACCATCCACTGGAAGTATATAAACTAACTGCATTAAAGTTAGCTGAGGAATAGCTTATGCAAGGCTAGTTTAATGGAGCCAAATTTAGCCAACCCGAGGTAATGTGCACGTTAGTGTATGGTCAAGCAAGCCGACTGGCAAGCAAGAGTGAGTACGAGTAAATGGATATATATGCACAATTTCAGGTCATATCTGACTATGGGGAGGGAGACACGGACAAGGGCATTCACACATTTGCTTAGTATCTTTGATACAGCTTACCAAGTAAATTTACGGGATAATGAAACGCGCATTGAGGGAAAAGTTGAGCATGTAAGATCGGTGTAGTGTAATAACATTAATTTGAACATATCGACCGGATATCCACATCACTTGACTGTTGGTTTATAATAGGTAGACGAAAAAGATAGGATTATTTCGATAACAAGCGTAAGCGGTGAATGAAGTAGAAGTTACTTAACCAGTCAAGGCCGATACATAAAATGTAAGACAGGCACATTCCTTGAATATTATACTATGATAGAATTGCGGCGGCGGAGGCGGCGGCGACGGCAAAGATGATGATACCAATTTAAGATGAATTATGAAAGAGTATAGTCGAGAGTACAATAGAATGTATAATGGAAGATGAGAAGAATGGAGGGAATGTGTAGTGAGGAACCTGTGGGAGAGTTTACAAACTTGGATGAGACGAGAATATCGAAGGACAGGCAAGCGGATTGCACTGATAACGTAAAGGTTAAAGGAAGTACGAACAACGCAGTAGATTGGATCGTGGTAGGATAATATTTATCATCATTAGTAAAGCGTATGTGAGAAGCCCTGTAGATACAGACCGATAAGGTAAATATCTTAATTAGTGCATAATACTATGAGAGTAATGTGAATAATTGAGAACTATGTTCCTGGAGCAAGCGAAAATAAGCATGAGGGATGTAGCAGATATAATTGAGACAGGAGATATCGAGTCTAACGGACTCAAATATATGCGTATAACGAGCAGATGCTTTGCTGTCGTAGATACATCATGAGCAAGCAGAATGTGGTAAGTCGGGAATGATTTTAGAATGGGTATAAGTATGGGAGTGCATGTGCATAGCAATACATTTTGATACTAAAAGGTAGGCTATTTGGGAGGTGGAATGGATACATAGGTGTACTTTAATTGGTAAAGGATAAAGATATTTGTTTTTGTTACTGGTATTGTAATAAATAATGACGTTAGGATAGATGCCATTACTTTGGGTATTGACCAATGCTGTAGTATGGAAGGGTAAAATGAGAATATTGGGGGAATATACGAGCACATGGTAATGGATCAAGGTGATATTAAGAGTAGAAGAATGGTCTTACTACAAGGTGCAATGGATAAACTGATTAAACATATACACCTATGATTTTTAGAATAAGGTGAACGGAATGGGTTGGTAAAGCAAGTATGTATGTATGCGGGAAGACGGACGGGTGTGAAATTTAATGGAAAAATGAGTTGATTAGGAGTCTGATGAAGGGTAATAATAATAGGATGGTAAGTAAGATCATAAAAGGTAAAGGGTTGATAAGATAGAAAAGATGGATTAAGCAAGCTTTAATTGGAGCAAATACGCATTAAGAGGGAACAGGATATTAGGGAAGGATAGAATAACAAAGGAAAAGATGATTTGGAGAAATAAGGAATGTATACATTTGAAGTGCGGGAGATTTGGCGAGTAGTTGAAGGCGAGAGGTTGTACATTGGAAGAAAAGAGCAAGGGCTGGAAGGATGAGGGTACAGATTATGACCTGGATATAGAATTGAATCTGCGTTGGATTGGGATTGGGATTTGGAGCGTGACTAGAATAAGAACCAGAATTAAGATTTCCCCAAAAACTAAAATCATATCGGCATCCGTCCTCCCCGAAACCACCTCCAATCCCGGTGCCGCCGCCAACGCCCCCCCCTTCGGCATCCCGAACACCCACCTCGAGTAACACGTGACCACCAACACTTCCACTGACGTCACCTGTGGCGTCGCACTATTTGGGCGCTTACTAAGTCGGGAGTATGACTCATCGGCATGTAGGATGTCGTGCTACGGGGTCACGTGGGAGAGTTGGGGGGAGGATCACGACAAAATGGATGTTGAGTTGGCTCGCGTAAGGATTTGTTTGTGGGAATCAACGAAGGATCTAATGATATTTTATACATTTTTATTTTAAGTTTTATATATACTTTTCCTTTAAAGATGATTTACATATTACCTCATTTCGTACATTTATCAAGCGTATGGCAAACATCTCCAATAGATATTGGTTTGCGTTGCTTTTGTGCGGGTGAGTGTATCTACGTGTATGCTTGTCCATTTTGGATGAAATCGTATCATCTTCTTCATTCTTCCGGGTAATTCTATTCATCTAAATTACCCCCGATATTTAATCTATAAAACTATCCACAACTATTCGTTCTTGGGTACTTTCAAGCGCGAATAAATATTTACCCTCCCACACACTCGAACACCTTCTCTCCCTCTCTCGTACGCATGCACGCACGGGACAATAACCAGCAAAAAAAATGCGGCTAAATGTAAAAATACCCTTTACCAGCGTACTCGCAGTGTGCATATAAACCAGTGCAGTTCTATCCCCACTAGCGAACCAATTATATACCGGTTAGCTATCTAGGGAATGGTCGTGCATATTCATATCTATTAACTTATATTGCATGGCCAGCCGGGTGAAATGTTTCGTTGCGGTTGCTGCACATTATTGTGCAAGCGGGCAGGTGTGGCCGTGGACTAATGGCTATTTTAGTGTAAGTTTAGATTGCCATTCCGACGGGTCGACATAACACGCGGCTGGCCATTCTACAACGTTAACTTGCATGATCAAGTGAACCCAAGTCAATCTGATACACGCCCGCTCATTCGTGGATTCACCTGTAAACTAGATGCTTATCGAAGCGAGGCAACACAAAGCAAAGCTGCACCGTACTACTCAATACTATGACACGCTAAAGGGTGCGCGCGGTACTTCGACGGGGAAAGAATGATCAACTTGATTGCATATCTTACACAATTTGATTGCCGGGTGGACTGGTGGATCAAGTGGAAAACGCGGTAATAAATTTTTAAAAAAGTGGCACAATGCGTTCGAACTAAGGGTGAGCGATATTGAAACATGGGGAAGAGGAATCTAGTTTTGCTACACAACAATGATAGACATGAGAGACGAAGGTACGAGAATCTTTCTCCTGCCCATGAACAGACAAGCGGGCGCGTGAAAAGAATAGCCAAAGTGACCTACAACTATGACACACTCGCCCTCATCCCCATAATCAATCCATCCACTATCATACGTCGATTGTATAGAGCGGCGGGACGTGTCAGTGAATTAGCATAATCAAGTATAAGGCATCCGTAAAGCCAAAGGAATACAGACGGGTGGCGGTCGCAGAGGGCGCGGGGGAATGAATGCAATTTAACAAGACCCAAACAATACAACCACGTCATTAGCGTGAAAATTCCGAGCGCTCAAATGATTACGACCTGCACTATTCACGTCATCCGGACCTCCCTCGTCGCGCTCTGAATGGTAAATTGTGTCGCAATCACTTCCATCATCACCCCCCTCCGGAGGATGCCAGGTCTCGGCTAACTTTAGCGTTCGGGTAACCGTTATTCCACTCGGATCAACGGGTTCGTATAATCCTAACCCGACCAATTCATCTGTATTAAGCGTAGAAACTGGTGTTGAAGACGCTTGGGAATTTGTCGATGATGATGAAGGAATTGATGTATGAACCGTTGCTTCTATGTTTGACGTAACTTCATTGTTCACGATATCCTTCTCCCGTACGTTGATGATTAAGGTTCCGTGTTGGGGATCATTATCATGGTTACGTCGGTCTAAATCTGCCTTATCTGCCACAGATGCCTGCGAGGGTGTTGATACTCGAGTACAGTAAACAACATTAGATACCGGGCTAGCTTGCTCAGTGACGTCTTGAACACTTAAAATTTCAACTTCAGGCGCAGACTTCGATATGTAATGAGAATCAATCTGTTCCACCGGTAACTCTGATTTAGGGTGATATTCGGGACGGGTAATTCGTTGAGTTGGCTGGTCTCTCGAGGTAATGCTAGCCGAAATGGACGAAGAGTATATCGATGTGGCTCCATTCTTAAAGTGCTCGTGAGACGCATGAGTTTGCATAGAGCGTGTCTGCAGGGAGGGGTAACAGATGGGTTGATTCGTAGATTGTGAGAGATAAGAGGTTGAATTAACCGAGGGGTTGAAATTCACGGGGTGAAAAGAAAGGGAGCTTGATGAGGAGGAGCAGGATGAGTTTGACGATTGTAGGGTATGTTGGAAAGTTAGATGTGAAGATGACGAGGAGACTGCGAAAGCATCATGTCTTGCGTAAGTGGATGGTGAGGTGTGATATGAAGGCGATGCAGTATGAGAAAAATACGGAAAACTGCGGTGGAAGGGATGTCGCGGAGACGCTGCGGGTCTAGCGTTGTGTTGAGCTTTCACAGGGACCGATGGAGTGTGAGCATGATAACTGACTGAAGGGTCAGTTAAAGTAGGGGTTGCAACGGTATCAGAAGTTGGAGGATGGGAAGGATGTGTGGTATGACTTGAAGTGACGGGACAACGAATGGATGTATTTGAAGAACAAGAATAATAATCGGTGAGATGAGGGTTGATAACGGAATTTAGTGGAACCGAAGCTGAGTCTGTAGTCAGTGATTTGGCTGGGTGGGAAGGATGATGATGGAAGGGCGCGATGGAGGTTAGGTAGGCGGTAGGAGTTGACTTTTGACTAGGAGGAGCAGGAGAATAGTAGGAATAAGCGGCGGAAGCCGCATGAAGATGCGACAACGGGAGCAATTGAGTTGGGGACGAGTGTGGTGAAAGATGATGCATTGAAAGAGATGAATTTGGAGAAAGATTTTGCGAGGAAGGCGATCGAAGAATAGACGGAGTTGACGATGATGTTGAAAGTGGCACAGATGCTGTTGACAAGGCAGGAGAAGAAATAGTTGGATTAAGCAGCGGCGGCGGCGGTGGTGGTGGTGGTTGTAAAGGATTAAGCGTCTGGCAAGAATGAAGAGAAAACGAGGCGTGGGAAAGGGAATTTAATTGGACAAATGAAGGCTCAGTACTAGACGAACCAGCGGGTCCGTGAGATGAAGGAGAATGAGAATGTTGCAAAGATGATGAAGAGCCTGTAGTTTTCAGAGAAGGATGCGATGGCGAAGACGTGGGAGGTCGATCTTGGTGTTGTTGGCAAAGTGAAGATGCTGGTTTCGGGCAAGGAAATGATGAATGAGGGTGGGTCGTAGAGTTATATGTAAAGAACAAACGATAATAATCGTGCAAATTGGAACAAATTTTGGATAAAGCAGCTAAAGTATAATTGGGAGGTAAAGATGAGCTGGGAATTGAAGGTTTTTGAATGCGGAAAGAATGTCGTGATGGTGTTCGCGAGGTATGAGGGTAATGGTGTTGCTGTTGTTGGAGCTGATGCTGATGCAAATGGTGCTGTTGATGGTAATGATGCTGATGATAGGAGGTTGACAACTGGTGATGTGAGAGACGGTGATGATGAAATCGAGAAGAGGATTGAAAGTGCGGCCATTGTCGAAATGAGCACGTCGAATGTCTCGATTCCGCAGACATTCTTTGGCCTGCGAGTGACTTAACTCGGACTGGCACAGTTGATTAACCAAATATACAGAGTAGCGACTGTAAAAGTAATTGTTGAAGAATGTTAAAGGAAACCCAAGTGCGCGCTGGCGCGTGTTAACGAAGGGTACGCAGAAGTGGAATAAGTTTAAGTAACAACGTTAAAAAAGAACGAGTGAAGGAGCGTAGAAGGGAGAAAATAAAGGTGTGTCGATGGATAAATGGCTTTGGGGAGGAAACTTGAAGGGGTAGAAGTTGGAAAAGTACGTTTGAAGACGCTTCCGCCAGACATCATTTAAACGAAAAACTTCCCAATCCGGCAAAACAGCCTTTTGTCACGTGTGCAATTAGTCATGCGGATCAAAGTTTGTGCGATGGATGGACGGAATGCGAGCGTGAGACCGTCTCGTCTCAACTACTTGTACCAGTTTTGATGGGCGGGCCCGGATCCGGGCTTGGTCACACTTTTTACGTGATTCATCGTCTCGTCTTATGCACGTAGGCTCTTTCCTTCGATCGTAAGTTCAGCTTCCCCTCATCTCATCTCATTTATTTTTCCGTGGTGCTGCTTCCTAATTTAGCTTATGCCCAAACCAGTAGTGACTGCCGTGTATGACGACTACTTCCCCATCGGGAAATTCCTTTGAATTGTTGCGTGGATCTTAATTGCTGCTTTACGGTTATCGGAGGTCGTCATAAGCTTGTCAAGGTTTGGCAAAGGTCCAATTTACATGCGCATGCGCATGAGAGTGCGCATGCGCATGCACATATACGTACATATACACATTTACATATACGTACATATACACATACACATACACATTCACATACACACACTCATACTCATACAAATTCTCATACCTATACACATCCACACACATATACGCATACCAGCTGTGTGTGAGTGGATGCGTGAGTGCGTAAATGTCTTGGATATGTTCAGGTTGCGGCGGGGGTTTTCCCTTTGATTAATCTCCTAAACTTCCCATTCTAGTGTCCGCTTGATTTACTTAATTGATCCGTTGTTAGCGTGGTCTCCCCAATCAACAGACTCGTATGCCTGGATATAGGTGAACTGTATGCAATGAAGGGACGGATAACGTGGTGTAGTGTGTATACAAACGTTGTGAGTAGGTTGTGTTAGTAGTGGTTGGACTGGAGAGCTCATAATGTCGGTTGGGTATAGTAATTTTAATAGTAACGCTGTGGGAAATTGCCTTTGGTATACGCTTATTTCGAGTCAACTGCGACAAATTATCAGCGTGCGTATGTTTTCACCCTTATACCTCATATCGCTGGATAACACATTTGCTCCACTCTACTGCTCTCCTGCCCATCCTTCTACGGCCCCTCCCAGTATCGGAGCAGTAGGCGTCCCCGATGCTTTATCGTGGGCGGAAAAGCAATGGTTTAATTAAAATGATGGTTTTGCGCAATCTTTCCACTTCATTATTACTAGCGTCTCTTTGTACCTGTCAGTCAGTCACTCCCTCACTTAATCATGCTGATGCTTAACAATACTAACTACGACTACGCTTACGACGGCGACTACTACCCTTATAATCGGAAGCATTTACCCTCGATCACCGTCCAACAGGCTAACCAATCCGCCCCAAGTTAACAGGCGCATTTCCCCCTCCCATTCTCCCATTTACTTAGTCCCTTATTCCAAAAGTAAACGCTAACACTGGTATCAATTAACATATTCCCACACACACACCCTCACTCTCCTTTGGTGCCCGTCGTCAGTTTTCTTTTTCGGGCTTGCTGGATTACTTTTACTTGTTCATTCGCCACTCCCTATTCCCTGTTAATCGGAAGATGAGGACGTTCCAGTGTGCGTATACTATGTGAAGCATGCCTTTGCCGTCATTTTTCCCTGTAAGCCACGCTATATAACTAGTGCAGCCGGTGCGGTAGTAACATCAGCTGCGGTGATGTATTTACTACGGTTACTTTATAGATGGAGTGAGGGTGGGTGTGGATGTGGATGTGGATGTGGGTGTGGGTATGTGTTATCACGGACCAGTTTAGCGCAGCTTGATAATGCTGATCACCGCGTTTTCTCATGCACGCCATTCTTTCATAATTTATACTCCCTCACCCTTCCCGTTTCGGGCTTTTGCTTTGACCCGCCCGTCCGCCCGTCCGTCCGCCCACTCCCTCTTAAGTTCAGTCTAATTACCCTTCGTGCTGCTTTACCTTTTTATTCCATGTACAACCCATTCACTCCAACCCCTCCCTTCCCTTTGTCGTTTACCCGGTCTAAACCGCCACTTTGGAAACCTTTCCTCATATAGATTACGCCGATATACGCTTGTGACCATTCACTTTACCGTATCTAAACACGCCCGCAAATACCCGCTGCACAATGTGGTGATAATCTGCTAGGTAGCCGTACAGTCCAGCTAAACTGATACCTTTTATGATTTTACACCACGCCACTCTATACTATCCCATCCCATAATGTCCAATCCTATTGCATGCTATACATTCTTTTTTTCCTTACGTTCATCCTCACTGGCATATCCTCCTCATGCCACCCGCTTGACCCAAACCCTAACACCACCGAGTCGCGTTTACGGCATGTATAACAATTATAATGATAACATTTACAACACCTTTAGCTTGACTTGTCTTTAAACCCTTGATTTAATTATTCATTTCACAATGACCATGTCATCATTTATACCACATGAACTTTATTATGCCATGATACCCTACTTACTCCTGCAAACGTGGTTCCATTCACTCGCAAACAAGTCCTAGTTTGCACGAACCGGTCCATCGTACGTGCGACAATTTTCGTGTACCGCGTGTCAAAGAAATTTCTACACTCGACGATGTCTGTGCCATCGAACTGTCGTCATAACCCGTTAACCCGCCCACTGGCTGTGCTAGTCTAGCCCTTTTGCTTTCAGCCTATTCCGGTTCCAGAGTCTGAGAGCATGCCGATTTATGCACCAGTCTACTCGCTTAGTTTTAAAATCCATCATACTAATCAGCTAAACATATTGTTTTCAGCGACGTTGATAAATTCCCCTTACTTTATCACTCACTCTGTTCGCTATCCGGACTGCTCTACACTGTGTATTAACAACTTCATTCCCTTTGCGTACATGCAAACGCACCTGTGTCGCCCGCCAGCGTAAAACAGGGCATTTAGCTATAGGGTTTCTGGGTATATAGCTTCCACTCATTCTTGTAAGAGTTTTGAATTTTTTTGATGCACAACACGATATGACACGGAGCTGTGCAGTACAGCGCAGTACGTATTCTGCTACTGCTGCTACTGTTCGATCCACTTTGTTTCAATTACTCTAATTCCTCCTGATCGCTTTTCTTTTCGTATTCCTTTAACTATGCTTCACTTAAACATTGCTCCTACTCCTGCTTCCACTTATCTTATCCCATGTTAACCTGTCCCATACCCCGTTAGAAATTCGTAACCAACGGACGGCTAACACTTCTTTCATCCTATTAACCCAATACTTGCATCACCATGGCTTTTGCTATTGAGATTTGTTTAACAAAGTGCACATTTAAGTAAACTGCTGTTAACGTTACCCTGAAATATTTCGTCAATTAACCGAGTCAGTATAACTACTCACGATACATTCTAAGACCATTTTGTAACGCTCCAACGTTGAAAGTACAATTAATGTTGCCACTTGCAAGTTCACGAAATTTTTCGTCAGGCAAGATTCAACCTATCCAACCGACAATCTGATCACTGTAACCGTAAGTATTTTGGCCAAAATCAAACATGCCCAAAATCTCTTCATCACACTATTAATAAACGTTACATACAAGCGCATTCTGGTAACTTTAACTTGCCTTGTCTTGCATGTTAAACTAACATTATTCTTTGCGGATGGTTTGGCCGTACGGGATGAACGAACAGATGCATGCTCACCGGCTCGTGTCATGGTATTCCAGAAATTTCTTTCTGTCTGACCAACTTTAACTGGTTCAGTGAGTAGACCGAGATTAGCATATTACACATTTAAGAGCGCATCGTGAGCTCCATGTACCCGTAATCCGTGTGCAAGTTAACCGGTGATCAAGTCTGTGAATGTACGAGTACTCACGATCGCACATCACGACTCACTTTAGCTCGCGGCGAATCATGCCCCAACCCAATACCGTTCCACGTTATCACGACTGGCTTGAGAATTTATGGGAAAGCTTATAGCGTCGCCCATTCATGTCGGTGTCAGATTTGTTACGCTACACTGAAATAAGCCTACGTGAGCTTTCTACTGAGTTGCGTTGCCCGTTTCAACATTCGAGTTACCATGTATTTTAGCAGCTAGTTTTTCTTCCGTTGACTAGTCTGTACACACTCTTTCGCTAGCGGCGTACCCTGCACCCTGCGCGTTACATACTTTATCTCATTCAACTTTGCCGCTGAATTCTCAATGGCACGTTCGTGCGCGCACATCTTGTAGCTTTTGCTTGGTCATGGTCCGCGTGTGTATCGTGATAAAATCCGGTGCAGTCCAGCACACTTTGTCGCTCATCTATATCAGTAAGCCTTAATTCCCGTGGGAAAATTAAAGCTATATCTCATCTTTGCCATTCCATAATATCTTATCAGCAAACTATCCCAAGACTTGTATGGTACATATCAATCCTGAACCCCTCTCTGTTGCCCAAACATATAATTAGCCTATCTCACCCGTTAATTCTTCCCTCAAGTCCATCATGTACATCGTTCGTCAATCCGTCTTCTTATTCCGCTCGCATTGTAATGCCAAATCTAGCCAGATTTCCAATCGGTGTATTAAACCTGCCTACCACTTTTTTTTTTGTAAAAAAGACCATGATTCGAACTCCAGTTAACCCGCGGACGCATTATCGTCATCTTCATTGCTGTTCCCGGGCTCGTTTACCACTAAACTTGCCCGTCTCAATATCCCCTTCGCCCCTAGATTAACTTGTATCATGGTCTGATTGTTCACTGGATGCTGTTCACGCTACACACCATGTTAAACATACTACGCCCACTTAGCATAACTCTTCATTTATTCACACGGTTGGCTAATTTGTCCGTCGTTCGCTCGTTCACTCAGTTGGTTGGTTGGTAGGTTGGTTGGCCAATCTATCGTTCACTAAACCCATCCATTCATCATACTTGTACAATCTTCTGATTTACCTACACAATAAAGCCGCCATCACTTTGCGCTCCCTATTTTGTAATCATTTAGTCAAGCTTTAATTCATATCCGTCACTCTCTATCATCCTGATCCTCATCCTTTTGTACCCATCATCAAATATTTCTATGCATCACTTCAACTCCCTTATCCATTTAACCTTCATCATGCCCACTTCCAACTACTTTAAACCATTTGACACTGTCTCACTATACTTCTCCTTACCGTACCAAATTCGTCGTATTTTACACTCTTTGCTCACTGCATGATGTGCACTGGACTACTTTCCCTTAATACAGCAAGATACTCTGTACACTAATATTCCCCTTTTCTCACGATATCTTCCCAACCCTCAAAATCACTCTAAGCTTGCTTCTCACTATTATTATCCTGCGTAAATATCCCTTTTCAGTACACCCATTGACGTTGACTTACCCGGTTTCACCATGGTAAGGCTCTCATGTATGAGCTAGGGTTTTGTAACCACCGCGATACTGTAATCATCTTTGCTTTGCCGTTAACGTGAACATGCATCACGATAAATTTTTATTTATCTACACACTTACCAATGTACTCGCACGCACAACACCCGCGCGTACGCGCTGAAATACATCTGTTCCACTTATACACTAAGCTAACCTTGGAATTCATCCAGTTTATCATTAACTTTGTAGCTTGTCCAATCGCCCTCTTTGTCCCCGCTCAAACCACTTTCATCCGTTGCTCTCCTGATACATTGTTCCACTTGCTACTGCATCTTATTGTGACCCTTTGTTCCGCCAATGTTAAAACTCATCGTTCTCATGCCCACAACACTTTCATCAGTTTAGCCCGCGTACCCTTTTCACGACGTTCGTGCATGCGCCCGTCGCTACTTTTCATTCACTTCATCATAATGTCTCCAATCACCTACTTTCGACAAAACGTTCATCCAATACGCTTAACCCCAATTTAAACTTGTCACCCATCGGCTTCCGTACATCGTTATCTTCGCCCTGCCCCCTTGTCACTCCATTCACACACAAGCGTGCCGGGGAACATCCTAAATCATCGTCAAACCCAACATCATTACACAATCCCCCATACCAGACTTAGACCCTGCTTGTAAAACGTCTCTACCATGCTAGGACTATTCACTTGCATACTACAAACCAAAATCCTTGTTGTATCGCCGCAAATTCTTCCCGTAGTAATCTCGTTAAATTGCATGAGTACACTTGAACGCCTAAAAGCTCAAAATTGTGATTACCAATGTCAACGTAAGAGTTCGCAACCTCCCTACTATCCTTCATTCATACACAGGCGTGTGCTTGTACAAATTCCTTTTCTTGCCTCGTTGCATCCGTTAATCCATTTTACATAGCGTTATGCCAAGATACAGCGTAACCCCATGGAAATACCTCACAGAACTTTTACGCGTTCGTGATGAATTCTATGCATCTTCTGACTCTCTAGACCAACAAATCCGCGCTACTCAAACCGTACGTCTTATTTATTCTCTGTACTCACGCTACTCGCTTATCCATCAAAAATGTTTAATCTTGCGTTAACAGGTTCGAATTTGGAGACTTCGTTGTGCCGGTGCTATACCTCACGCTATCGATTGCACTGCCTTATTCATCGAGGCCCGCATCAATGATGATCGTGATACAGAATCTTCTTCCCTTTGCCATTCACGGCTTCCATTGCGTTGTGTTTATGCCATGGCTCTTCATCGGTACTCGTTCATATCACAAATATCTGTCCGGTTAACTTGCTAATTTGTATATAATTCTTGTTAGCTTCGTCACAGGCTACTGCGACACTGCTCAATCTTCCCTTCGTAAAACGTCCATGCTCGATCTCGCCGATAAGCTTGACTTTCCCGTTGAATGGATCGAACTACGTCACGCTATCGCTCATGGTCATGTTCCTGAACTGCCCCTGTTGCGTCGTGTTGCCCAGCACGCTTTAACATGGCTGTGGAACAAGTTTTGGCAGAATCTCGCAGAACTAGATCTCAATCATTACCAGGATCACGACATCAACCTCGATCCACCGCAACGATTGCTTAAAGCGTATCGTGATACACGAATTCAACAACTCAAGTCCAACTCTCGTTCAACATGTTCCCTACCGCTCTCGCATGATGCCGAAATCGCTTTAAATGCATGCGTTAACTCCAGTATCACATCAACTCTTACCATCGATGCAATTATCCATGCTCTCATTGCTGAAAAAATGTTGATACCTGCATCCGACGCTTCTTCCGCTCTGCAAACTTCTCAAACCATTTGGAGTCCGTTTATCTCTGCATTCCATCAAGCTCTTCCCCAGTGTTTTCTCCCCCGCATGCTTGATCGCTTAATCTCACTTCTTCACGCATCGTCCCATTCCAACTTTTCTCTTCACCACTTACACGTTAAACGTATATCCCATAAGGCTTGCATCAACGCACTCTGCTTTTGGATACAAACCCTATTTACCTTTGCTCTCTCTGGTTCATCACATTCGCCTGAATGCACTAACTTGCAAATTGACGCTTTGATCGTCTCTTACACAACTTCAGCGGCTCATTCCGCAATTCAACAACTTTTCGATCATACACTTAATTCTCTTATTGACCCTGAAAGTAAAAAAAATTGGACCGAAATGCTAACTTCACCCCCTTTGCCATCAAATTCTCCTACACCTGAGCCGCAACATTGTCTAAATGCTAATACAACAGATCCGATTGCCGACTTCTTCAAAGCTGACCTGTGCGATGGAAATACTTGTCCCCCCTTTCTCGAATTGCCACCATCTCCAACTATCGTTTCCGCTACTCCGCACGTCTAGTAACTTTACGTTGTGTGATTGTGAATCTATGCAATGTAAAGCTCAGTTCAATCCACCTTAAAAACGTCCCTAGTTCAGCGACAGGTCAATGAAAATCAATGCTTTTATCGAGTAATCAAACGAGAAAACAGTAACCATAGTGCAAAACTACGTCAAAATCGTTTTAACCTCTCAATTGCTCACGTTCAAAATAAACAGTCCAAGAGCACAAGCCCTTAAGTGCAAATAAATGTGTGTATATCTGAGCACGTATTCCGATGCGAATGGACGCGCAAAATTCTAAATGAAGTGTATACTCGCTCCAGATGAGTTGCTTGAGCGGTTTGCTGGCTAGTCACAAAATAAGCATGTGTCTTCACCTTCTTTAACATACTACCGAGCACGTCAGAAGTTATGACACGGTCCTTGCAGTAATGCGCAATACTTCCAGCTGCGCAGATACGCTTGAAAAACGCATACTATTACTGCAAACTAGGCACGAACGTGCCGCCGCTTGGTTAACAAATATCCTCCAGTACCCTTGATCAGTCTCAACTTGTATACGATACTGAAGATTCAGATGATCTTAATGGTACGGGAGAAGACTGCTCCGAAGACATCGAATTGGTCAGCATACGTGGGGACGGAATTCCCTTCATAGGAAACGTGTGCGGCCGATACGAATAGGGTGGTGACCGGGGCGATGATGTGGAAACCAGAGTCGCCTTGGATGATTTCCTAGAGGAGTATGAACGACTTCTCCGTACGTTATACGGTGAATTATACGTGTCCATGTTAACATTTGACGTTGATACAGACCGCGAAAATCCCAAACGTGATCGAACTGATGACATCTTCATGCGAGTTGGATTTCCTGTTATGTTCACATTCCGCAACTCTGGTAAACTTCTCTCTCCGCCTACGCTATCTTGCATGCCAATCAAAAAGTGATCTTGCTTTTCAATAAGAAATACTAAGACCTCTTGACTTAAACGGTACTCCTGAGGAGACATATCGTGTGCTGGATGAGACAAGATGCCTGGTTGAAAAATGGCCGCTAAATTTGCCGTAGTCATTTTATTCAGATCCGACTTGGATGCAAATACGGCAAGTAAATCGAGTATATATAGCAATAACTGTCGATGTAAGGGTGGTAACTCTAGAATAAGTTGTTGGTATATTCGAATTGAATCTTCTTGTTCCCGCATGCCCATGCTTAAGCATGACACATCTCCTTCGCTCATGTCCGATAGATACTTGCGCAGGGGTTCGCGGAATTTATCGTACAGTTCAAGAGGGATTATCGGTTCTGGTAGCTGATTAAAGTACCGTCGAAGTATGTTTGCCGCATCATGAACTGTATAGCCAGACCAATCCAACCCCTTGCCATATCGATCTGGACTATTGAAGGCATTTCGCAATTCCTTGATTCGCTTTTCTGAACCGCTTAAACGAAAAATCCCCTCTACATCCGTCGCTGTTGTCCATATGTGGGCGTACAAGCACCAAAAGTTTAGCCTCGTGTTGCGAGCACGTAAGGACGCATATGGGATAAGCTAACGTACCTTTTTCCTTGAGGAAAACACCGCACTTTGCTACAACTATGGGCACGTATCCGTAAATGTGATTTGGACTTCCTGAGTCGTATAACGATATAGCAACGTTGGCATAACGGATGCTAGTTTGGAGAGGAACGCCGAAAACGGCGGGGTACGAAGTCTCTAGGGCGAAAAGGTCAGGAAAATTTACGAATGGTCAACCGCACGACGAACTTTGTTCAACTTTGACCTGATATGAGGGTGTGCGCGTAAACGACATACCTTTTTCGTCGAAGCGTTTGGGCGTGCCTTTAACAAACTGCTTCCACCATGACGTAAGGTCACGCTTTGTAGATATGTTTTCGTTAATGCTAGGAGGGAGTGTTGAGTAGAGATCGCCGCCACCGGCACCGCTAAAGCTGTCAAAGATGCGCTGCGTAGCCATGTAAGTTAAGGTCAGTGCGTGATAAAGTGAAGATTGTAGCGGCTAGCTTGAAGTGTTGAAGTCAAAGGAAAAACCAGTGTACGGTTAGGACACGGGGGCCGTTGAAGTGGAAAATGTGAGTGGAGGAGCGGGACGAAGAGATGTAATGGCGACCTATACGACAGCCACTCGGTAGAGCAGGGGGTTGCTGAAGTATATGATTGAGGTTAAATACAATCGTAAAGGGGACAATCGAGTATGCAATAGAAAAATTGGGGATTTGTGTGGAATACGGATCAATAATTTCCATGTGCCAAGACATGAGAAACGGTCAATAGTTGAGCATATAAAGTTAATGCATAGTGGAACTAATGCGAATTAACGTTGGAAGACATTAAGACGTGGAAGTGAAGGGGTGATGGCAAAAGTGTGGTGGGTATAGATCAGTTAAGGTAACGAATGTAGAGAGTGATAAAATGAGAGTGAAAGCGAGAGAGAACGCTAATGGAACAGAAAAGACGATGAGAAAGTTGAAAGGGGAAAGAGAGAGTAAGCAGATAGATGGAGTGACAGAGGAAGGGATCGCGGTACCAGTAACGAGGCAGAGCTAGTTCCTGAATCAAGTTACGGCCGGGCTAACGGTACGAACCCCTTTTCTGGCGCAGGGATCGCGTGACAATCGCATCAGCGGAGATTAAGATAACTCGTACGCACGTAGCAAAGTAGGAAGAGAGAAAGCTTGAGGAAAGCGGGTTAAGTGTCGTTAGGTGCGACAGTATTATACGAAAGACCAGTTCGGGTAGCACTGGGGGAAAGTTATGACCGAGGTGAAGAGTAGCATAAATTGAAATGCGGAGGGAATACCGGGTAGATTTAATGTGGGTGAAACCGAGGGCGACGCCCACGGGAAGGACGAGGAAGCAGTTAGCAAGTGAACAAAGAGTATGGTAAGGGCAAATGATTAGCGTGAAATGAAAGTTAGAAGGATGAGAAGGGAAGGTTTTAGCGCGGTAAGTGAAGGAAGTAATAAATTAAGGATAAATTGATACGTTTGTGAAGACTTAAAGGGTAATAAATATTTTATGAGGAGTTGGGAAGAGGAGGGTGACAAAACGAATGAGCTGCGATTATAAATAGTTTAGTATGGGGGAAAATTAAATGGAGAAGAGTATGTAATGTATTAGCATGAGTGGAACGGACATGTGAAGGTTAGAATTTGTTAATGAGATCCAATGGGAGTAGAGAGGCAGGGAGTAATGAATTACGGAGAGGGGAATTAGAGGTTTAATGGGAGAAAACGATAGATAATCATTTACGATTGAACTGAGGAATACGAACAGGCGGAAGTTTTGTGGCTACGGAAAATAAATTTTCACGTGACTGGTTGAACAGGGTAGTAAGAAATTGACGACGACGGGGAGCGGGGGTGAAAGGAAGTAAAAAGAGTAAGGATGACAGGAGTAAGCAGAAGGAAAGGTGAACTGGGAAAGGAAATATTAAAGAATAAGTTTTTAAAAGAAAAAACGAGCGGGGGAGAGGAGAATTTAAGGGAGAAATTTAACAAGCGAAAAGCACAAGAAATTGTGAGATTAAGTAATCGGGATTGGCGAGATAATGACATTAGAATTGAATTAGGAAGGAGACAACTGGCGGGGCCCAATTGAGCGGAAGACGCGTCCATTAGAGGAAGGCGCGGCCTTGAACACTGGGAAAATGCCGCGAGTCGCAATGGCTGTTTCGGGAAATTGATCCTTGACCATGTTTATTAATCATGGTTTTCTTAATCAGCAGGCTGTAGCGATTTTGTAATGAACTTTCTGAGGGGGAGAAGGGTGACGAGATGAGTGGGTTTCGATATAGGATTAGATTGTTGAAAAGTTTTAAGTAGGTTTGGAAAAATGTAATGGCAACGTTGACATGACAGTGTAATTAACGGCTAAGTATGGGTGGGTATGGGAAAGTGTATACAGATGGAGTTTTTATATGTGTAAAATTTCTTCAGGGAAATACTTTACATGATGTGGAACAATAATGTACTAACGGGGGATGGGGATGGTAAAAATGGGTATAATGGATTAAAGGGTTAGCTACATGGTAGGTTGTGCATGATTTATGTAAAAGTGTAAATGTGTATGGTTAAGTTAAAATCTGTGTATTGGTAAATAAAAGAAGTTCGATGATAATAATTATGCTTGTACAAGCAAAATGTAGAATAAGTTTTGCTCAAGTATGAATTTTGTATAAACGGTAAAATTTCACGTGTATTATTCATATTAACTGTAGAACGTTAAACGAAATTGATTACTTAATGCAGAGATATAGTAACGTTGGGATTGCTTAATTAGAGTGACGTATTTATGGAGTATGTAGGGGAAATGATTGGGAGTGTGTACGAGGAGAAAGTAGTGTATCATGGGTTAGCGGGTGTGGGAAGGATGAATAGGCTAGTTGTAAAGTGGTTAAAGGAGTGGCTAGTAAGAGGATTTCAAATTGATGTAGTGGTTTAGGGTAGACGGGTAAATTTGGACTGGAGGGAAGGGAGGTGTAAATACGTACAGACAATGATAGCTAGGGTAGAGTAAGTATACAGGTCTTGATGAAATTGTGAGAAATGTGAATGAAAACGGGAAAGGTTTAGTAAAATTTTGGATTAAACGGGGAAAATTAAGTGTAGAGATATATATATATATATGAATGTATATGGTGTGTACGGTAAAACAGCGACGGAAAAAATAGGTGACTTGTCCATAGGAATAAAATAAGGGAACGAGAGGAATATGTGTCCGGACTAGCGTAAAAATAAATTTTATCGATAATGACAGGTAAATTCCAAGAACGTACACGAAAATGGGAAGAAACATCAAAAGGTAGCGTAGGGGTGTGTGAGGTTGAGTGTAAGCATGTGTGTACATATTTTATATACACAGAAAGACAATAGGATGCAGTGTAAGAAGGATTGAACTTAGAGACACCAAAGGAATATATATGCAGCTAAAACTTCACCATTTATACACATAATGTATAATATTGATTACATCGTAACACTTAAGAACAAGTCCCTTAGTATAGCAATGGCAAAACTCAGGAAAAATTTCCATCAGCGACACCACCCGACGCCACTGCTCAAGCCACCGTGGCGCAGGAATAATTTGGTAAGCGGTTTGGATGGCGGTGTGGCGGAGATAAGGGAAGGACAGTCGGACTTTGTTAAGGGTGAGGCAGCGAGTTGGGATGTTGGCATGATACGGTGCGGTGCGATTGGATTGGATTAGGTTCAATACGATACTATACAATCTACTACGCTGCGTTACAATACAGTACAACACCGCGCAGTGCAGTTCAGTGCGACGCAATACGACGCGAGATTAAATACCAAAGTGCACTACGACACGGCGCAATCAGCGGACAAAATTTACTGACCAGATCTAACGCGCGCAACAAAATTTTTTTACAACATCAAACATTCTAAAACATGGAGTAAGCTGTTTGAGTGGTGACGTTTTGACGTGATAGTGTATCTAAGATAGTTAAAAGGAAAATTGAATTGCTAACAAGCGGGATGAATGGTAGCAGACTTAACGCGGATGAGCAACGAGAATTAACGTCGCGCATGGAACAGAAACAAATGCGAGATTTTATTACAGTAAGTAAAAAGTAGTGCAAACTTCTGTGTTTTCGCGAAACACAAACTAGGGCTGCTGACGTTAACGGATGGATGGGGTGATTTTCTCGGCTACAGATGTACACGAATTTTGTGCAGCGATGCTTTGACGAGTGTATTCACGATTTTACTACAAAATCATTACAATCCAAGGAAGAAAACTGTGTGATGAAGTGCATTGATAAGCGAATTAAAGCATCGGAGCGGTTAGGACAGCGATTTGCCGAACAGAACATGTCAATGATGCAAGCAGCGAATGGAACTGGATCGGGTAACTAAGAATCACTTTGGCGCGTTAGCGTGTTAATGCAGAATTATCGTTTGTCAGTTATGGTGAAGAATGTTAAATTTAGTAGAAGTAGCAATAGTACGATAAAACGACGGAAAGAGAGGGTTCTATCAATCGCTTTGCAACAATGTGAAGCTGTGTAGGGTAAACGAATCGTAGTATATGGTTAAATTAACGTGGAAGTGGGCAAGGGAGTACAATGTATCGGACGGGATACACGAGCATCATCGGGTAAACCTGCAGCAGCAGCACGAACGTATACGCAGGGCTCACCCTTGGGTAACAAATCATGATAATAAAGGTAATTATAGAGAGTACGAACAGCGTATAAGTGACTCTCGTGTAGGTAGAAGCGCTACGGGGACGTGATAAGTAGTATACGACAAGAGGAGAATCCGGTAGGCTCAAACCATAGAATTAACGGGAAATTACATCAGTTAATCAGTATAAGAATTATGAAAATTTGGAGATTAGAAGACCAGGGAAAAGTAAGGTGATAAAATAAGGTGTAGTATAAGGGTAGATTGGATGATCAAGTATGCATTGTGAAGGAGTATGCGACCGGGCGTATCTGCATGAGATGAAAAAAGTTGGGTGCTATCGTATACTCACAAGATGAGATACGCAGTGGGAAAGTAATAGTGCCAACATGATGATCAATTGTGATTCCCGCGGTAGCTGATTTGCACAACACAAGGAAAGAGATATCGTCGATGGACGCGCAAGATCAGTTGTATAAGAAGGACTTTCCAGACGATGTATTTGCTTTGGTTTGCTTTTCTCTACTCTGTGGAAATCTATTCGCAAAAGAATGATCGTCAAGGGCAGGGTTTTGTCGCACCAAATTCAAGTGTATCCGTCTAGTGTTAAAGGTCAAGCAGTATCATTGTGCAGTCCCTTGATTGTTTTTCTTGCACCCGAATCTTGAAAAAAGGTCTCCCGCGAGGGGGAATTATTCGGTACTTGACTATTGTATAAAATAGCTGGGATTTCGTGTTAATTGGCCTCAATATCCTCCTGGACTTTGGCTCTGGCATCATGATTTCCTTCACAATTCCCAACTTGACACTAATATCTTCTCCAAGTTTCTTCACCGGTTTCTATGTCTTGTCGGCTATCTTTCTTGTTAAGACAATTTACGGCCTGTACAAAAATATTTCCATAGCTAAACAATCCGGAATTCCCTATGTTATCGTTCCCACATTTGCCTATAATCGTTTCTGGCTTGTTACTCAAGACTTCATTATTCCTCTTTTGAATTGCTTGCCTAATTTCCTGAAAGAACCATGGATACATATGATCCACGTCGATTGGACATGGCACAGTCGCTATTACGCTTTTGAAAGGCTTAAAACAGATTCATTTCTTCAAGTATCACCCTTCGGACTGGTTCTTTTCACTGCTGATCCCATTGTTATTTCGCAAATTATTTCACGCCGGCAAGATTTTCCCAAATTTCTCCAACTTTATGGTATCATGAACATATATGGACGAAACGTCCTTACTACCGAAGATGCTGAATGGCGTCGTCATAGACGAGTTATTGGTCCGGCTTTCAATGAACGAAATCTTCAACGTTTATGGGAAGAAACAATTGTTCAAACCAATCTTCTTCTTGACGGTTGGTTAGGCCAACCCCGACAGAATCGGTATATTCAGCATAACGTTTCTCACGATACCATGAGATTAAGTTTACACGTTATAATTCGTGCTGGATTCGGCCTGCATTGCCTGTGGCCCGGCGTTAACGATAACAATGAAAAATTACTGGCCCAAGGCTATCAAAGTTCCAGTCACATTCCCACTGGTCACAAAATGAGCTGCCTTGAAAGTATGAGTACAGTCCTCGATCATATTATTCTAATTACCGTTTGCCCACGCTTCATTCTCAAGTATTTTTTTCCTACCGTTAACACAGCTTATCATGAATGGGGCCAGCATATTCAAGATAGGTACACCAGTAAACTTATAGAGTATAGAACCAATGATACAAGAGATCGTACCAAATTCGACTTAATGGATGCCATGATATCAAGTTTACAAGACGAAAATAAGGATGCCGCCCGGCTAACATGGCAAGAATTAATTGGTAATTCTTTCATGTTTCTCATCAGTGGTCATGAAACTACTGCTGATACCATTCAAATGGCTTTAATTTATCTTGCCACTCATCCCTGGATGATTACCAAAGTTCATCATGTTCTTGATACGTTGTTCGGTGATACACCTTGCCAACAATGGGATTATGAACAAACTATGCCCCGTTTAATGAAGAGTTATCTCGGTGCTGTCGTAAAAGAGACCCTTCGACTGGCTCCTCCCGTTATGTCTATATTGAAGCGTACAGATCACCGTCCTCAGCCTATACACATGAATGGTCGTGATGTAGTCATACCACCACAAACGTGTATTACAATAAGTGCCGTTGCTACTCACAGAAATCCCAAATATTGGCCTTGTCATCCCACTATACCACGGTATCCTTGGGAGAAAGTACAGTTTCCCGTATCAAATCTTGATAATGATATTGAAGAATTTCGCCCGGAACGCTGGTTCACTAAACAGTCCTCTGATCACGATCCTAACTTAGATATGAGTACCGATACACACGATGATGTTGACCTTTTTGAACCTCGAAGATTTTCCTATATCCCATTTTCCGAAGGTCAACGTGCTTGTATAGGCAAAAGGTTTGCATTGGTTGAAATTATAACGTTTCTCGCCGTTTTTTTCAAGCAATACACCGTTCGGCTAAGCTACACAATTCCTGTATCATCAGCTTCTCATACTGAGCGCATACGTTTCCAGCGAGCTGCCTGGATTGCCGCACGTAACAATGCAATGTCAAAAATTAGGTATAACATGTCAACCGTAATAACACTTAAAATGCGACACGGATCCATTCCTCTGGAAATCGTTCGCCGCCATACACAAGCCTACAAGACCGACCATCACGACTTCAACTTTGATCCCCATTTCGTATAATATCCACTTCTTCATTCGTGTATACCAGCCTGCATGTCCACGCCAATCTTCCGTCAGTATAACTGTCTACGGGGTAATGATGCCAAAATTAATGTCTAAAGTTACAGTTATCACATCATGCATATTTAAAATCGATTCCATCCTTAAAAATGTTAAAAATTCGCCTTCCTCCATTAGTCTCCCTGATACGACCAACATTTCCTGTGGACTCCGCTTTGACCATGTACTAGAAGCATGCACACCTCTGTTCAATCCTCATTTCCATATTCATCATTGGCCCATCTTAACATTCAACGTAACATCTTGTTTCTCACTTTGGTCATCCCTACATTTGAAATTCAAGACCCAGTTAGCCAGAATTGGAATATTCCGCTTGCCCACCCTCAAATTTGTCACGCTGCTTGGTACGCACGCGCACATATTTGTCACCGTGCTTTCACGTCTACGGTCAATTTTCTCATCCCATGCGTACCCATGCGCACACGCCCACTTACGCAAACCCGTACAAACGTATATAATGGGTGTAAATATGATGAATATCTGTATGCGTGACCGACCAAGAAAAAGAGGGGATAGTGAATTTGATATTTAGCGTAAACCCTCCTGGTGAAAAAGCCGTGAACAAACCCTGAATTATACTAAGTACCAGGTGATCATGTTCACGATTTCGCATTGGTTGTTTTGTGTATAAATCCCACGCTGATACCACACCATTCGTCAACCTGGTCATCCGCTGCACCATTGCGCACGCGCATCAACTCTTTTGACATGCTCGTTTATCCCCAAAGTATTCTTTGAACCTGTGCTTCCCTTCGTTACAATTGACGAAATGTGGAATACCCTGCTGTCCTTCCCGTTGGTTCATTTCATTTACATATTCTCCCTTGTTCACATCACTGCTTATGCCAATACATCACCTTCACGTATCTTGGAGGTCATTCCTCTTGAAATCATTGCATGCCTCGAGCGTATAGTTCTTTCTCAATATGCCCTTTCCACTTCGCTCCAAAACGATGGTATTTCACCTTCTCCATCCGCTCATTTATCCTGTGCACGTCAACGTTCATCGGATCAACGGCTCAAGTGTCTCTGCTCAAATCACAGAGCTCATAGGTTAAGCCTGGGCGAAAGCGCCGTCATCTGTGCGTACTCTCACTCAAACTATTCCCTAGAACGAGATGCCGATAAATTTCAAGCGCTGTATGATATTTGTCGAAACTCATTTTCCCACAATGCTATCTCTCACAAAACAATCCAGTCCATACCATCACCAATACCGAATCCGACCACGTCCTCCATTCCTTATGCAGTTGTCTCGCCTACCCTGGATCCAAGTACAATCGAAGAAGCAAAAGATCGAGCGTCCGCTAAACTTGACATGAGCCAACCATATACGGCTGAAACCATTCATCTTCCCGCGTACACTACTACGGTCTATTTTGACGTTAATCCCTCATTAACTACAACGCATATGACCGCCCTGGATATAACGGAGACAAATCTTCCATACCTATCTCCCTATACGAGGACATCATCTTCACATCCAAGTCGACAAAATTTTGCATCACCTTCATCATCAGCACCACCGTCTGCTCCCTCGATGACCAGGTCACCGGGGCGAAACATCCTTTTAGCACTTTCTCTATCCACAGCGTCCACGTCAATTTTTCTCATGTCAATAGTCATGGCACTGGCCTACAGATACCATCGCCGTAAGTATAAAACCCAGCATGAATGTGATCAAAATATTCATCCATCATACCGAGAAATGTGTCCATCGACATTACACTCCAAATTTAACACTAACGACCCCGAAACTGTCCCCATTTCACCCAAAATGAATTCGTCAAACCACTCCCCCGCTTTTCCATCTCCGTCACCTTCACCACCTCCTCTACCAATGAAAGATCCGGTTCACTCATTCAATTTAAATGCATACACCACATTCCCTCTTCCTACATCGTCGCCGGATGAAAATTTACGCTCACGTCAAGATGCCGTCAAGTTATCTACGGTGTCGTACAATCAACGTTCAACTTCTCTTGTCTTAACGACACCACCTAAACTACCTCCGCCTACCCATCCTAAGCGAAGCATTCGCAGAGTTCCACGATCTATATCCTCGCCTCCATCTCCGATTAACTATCTTAACAATCCGTATTAAACCTTCATAACTGACATTATCGACGCCAACACCATCCCCAGGCTGTGCTACCCACATTCTTCCAATTGTCCGGGCTAGTGAGTTTGCGCAAACTGTCAACACTCACCTTCGATAAGCAAGGCATACGATTCCCATACTTCGATAATCTCTTTTTGCGTTTCAATTGCACTCTCCAAAAACGTTTCCACGGCACACTTAAAATCTTCCACTTTATCAGTGTCAAACCGACGTAACTCACACTTTAGTACACCGGCAATTTCTTCAAAGTGGCGTTTACACGCCGCACACTTGCGCTGAGCTTCATCTAACTCCCCGCGTGCTACGTCCAAGGTTCGGCTTGCCCGTCGTCGCAACTTTTCATACTCACGTCGTCGTTTGGTCCAATCAGTTTCAGCGCGCTTCCACGCTTCTCGAGCTCTCTGGCGTTGTGCCATGGCTGTTTTAACACTTCCTACCATTCGAACGTACTCATCAACCGCTAAGCCCAACGTTAAAACATCCTGTTGTGATGCTCGCTCGAATACTTCGGCTAAACGAGCCTGTACTTCTGCTAATCCTTCTAGGCTGGACCTCAATCCATCTGATGCTAGCTCTATACGCGATAGTTCTACTACACCACGTGCTAGATCACTACATCCTTCAACTAAATTTTTTCGTTGTCCCGTTACACCATCCAAAGCTTGCTGTATGCCGCGTAATTGCGCATCTAGAGCGTTAATGTAGCTGCGTTGCTCTTCGAACCATTCATCATCTTCGTCAGTGCTCCCACTACCCCCTCCTGCCCCGGCACCAACGCTAATAGATGCAGATGTTGCTGATGATCCTGTCCATCCTATTGCTGCTGCCATTACGCTACGTGGTTGCTCAGTGTCGCGTACTTCTCGTGTTTTAATTTCAATGTTAAACGAATCACTTTGTAGGAATAAACGGAAATCCTCATCTCTGCGTAACCTTGTATGCACGGCTATTTTGCGTAGCATTCGCTGCAATGCCTGTCGTCTCAATTCCACAAATCCTGCTTCAAACCTATTAATAGCCTGTTTCTCAGGCGGCGCTGGTACTATGGTGCCCGGGTTATTCGCTGTCAAGCGATCATACAGCCAAAGAAAATCTCGATATCGTCGTCCTACTACACGTTCACCGTGTACACCTTGTCCTATTTTACTGCGTACGCTGTACACAACGTGAGAGTTGGTAATATCACCCACTTTGTGCGCATCACCAACGCTTATGTATAAACTATTTAGCTCATCCTCGTCATCCCTCGGGTCAGCGGAATCCGGGCTAAGCTTGGCCGGTGGTGGTGGTGGGGGTGTTAAAGCTAGCTTGATAACATCATTATCCTTAACCGTACTATCGTTGGCCGTTTTGACGATTACAGAGGTACTAGTCGACGTCGTCGGGACGCTTGTCGCTCTCACAGTTCCTGACGACCCTGGAAAACTCGATTTGCCGTCCTGTTTATTATCATCAATACTTCCCTCACACAGTGGTCCTAGCGGTCCTAATCCATCATCCAACGCTTCCAACCGTGCCGCGCGTGGTCCACGTTTAGTTCCTCGTGTAAGCGTTGTCTTTTCCTTCGCCTTCTCTGTTTTAGTATTCGTAGCCCATACTTCCCCACTCTCATCTCCTTCCTGTCCGCAATCATCATCCCCTTCCTCTTCGTCACAACGTTCCCACATACTTTCCAATACACTGAAATAGTCAAACCACAATTCCACGCTGAAGTTTTCAATTCACAAAGCCCCGATATTCCCAGTTAGTACACTTTTTTTTATCATCCTTATTACCATCACCACTGTCAAACATTTCATCATTCACTCGTTCACTCCCATGTTCATTCGTCTGGATACCCATTCAACTCCTCGTTCGTTAACATATCATATCCCATTTCCTCATTTTATCCCTAGTTCTGTACCGCCCACGCGCTCTTCCACCTCTACCGGCTCGGCAAAACCAATCTCCGATGATGACAAATCCAAATTACGTCATCCCACACATGCGGAAGGTGCTGCCCAGATGTCACTCTAAATGAGGAAGGTGGTTCTATTTCTGAATCGGGAAATTTCCTAAAATGGATTTTCGGTGCCGGCGGAAAAAATATTTGGCGGACGAGTTTCAGAAGTTTGTTGTATAAGTTAGGCTTTAAGCGGATGGTAAAATCAATGTATGCGTGTGTGAGAGAATGTATAATTGAATGATAAATGACTACGGAGTATACACACACCGTACTATACTAAAATACATATAAAACGAGAATGAACCGTAAAACATAGACTCATTTCGTATATAAAATATAGAAATAGACTGCAATGCCAACTCCAAAACGATATGACCTACAGTAAAACTTTCTGTGAGTTAAACCAATAACGAAAGTTGTCAAAAATGCATATATAAAGAGTGACGGTAGATTTCCAATGACACCCGACAAGTGTGTTAATGTAACGAAAGTGAACCGTCGCGGCGGTAGTAGCCGGAGGCATAGGCTAACCTGGCTAATGACATTGGTAACGGAAAGTTACCCAGTGGCTGTTTCGGCAACTCTCCTTCTTACGAGTTCTTGAACTTGTGCTTCGCGCGCTGCCTGACTCGATAACTCAAAACTACTCTTCTTCTTCCCACGATTCCAACCTTGTTGCAATTCCATTGCCGCAGCTTCTTCGAATCTTTTTCGCACGTTCAGGTCTCGTTCTAACTGCTGAAATATTTCAACGTCTGAAGGAGCTATTCCAACTCGTATAGCTGCCACAGATATTTCGTAGATCAATATTCCTAGCACAGCTACTAATAGAGAAGCCCACCACACTATGTTGCGTCCAAAATGTTCAAGAAGACCATCACGGACTCGGTATATTACATTGTTAGTGTAAGTAGCAGATAGTGCAATATTCCACAACCACCATCCACCAATGGATGCAAGTACACTAATCAATGCCATAATTGACTTATTATGCATTTCGATTAGCTGCATCTTCATAGATATCACTATTGCACAAGCTTATACGAACCATGGACGTTAAGTTTGTTCAATACATTTTTTACATCTTTACCTGTGATTTTCATGGGTGTATTTGAGAAAGATTTATCAGCGGCGACACTCTTAGCCGTACCAGAATTGTATAATTTTGGCCAGAGGGGCCGAGGTTTCAATTTACGGG
>WMKJ01000043.1:0-102330 GCA_009733715.1 Herpomyces periplanetae | reverse complement strand
CAATAGGGTGACAACACTAGGTCAGGTAAGTAGATGGAAATCAGATTAATTATAGTTATGCCATAAAATTTTCGTGCGACTAACCAAAATAATCAAATCGTACAATTATCTAAGGAAAAAAATAGCCATTAGAGGTTGTCAAAACTACAATGGCAGCGAATCGAAATGACGGGTTTGTCGGTGCAATTCGCCGAATTTGGGGTCGGGGAGGATTCCTAGGATGTACAGTTGAACCGATTTTTTTCAGTTAATAGTAGTAATATACTAACACTCCTGCTGTTTGGGTAGTTTATCAAGGACTCATTCCATGGGCATGGATTGAAGCTTCAACCAAGGGTGCAGTTTTACTGTTCGTAGCATCCGAAACAGAATATTTTGCCCGATACTATGGAGCATCGAATTTCGTAGGGGGAATAACCGGAGGAATGGTCGGAGGACTTGCCCAAGCCTATGCTACCATGGGATTTTGTACATGCATGAAAACCGTGGAAATTACTAAGAGTAAAGAGGCTGCAGCTGGAAGGAAAGCTCCAGGAACATTGGAAACATTCCGCAACATATGGCGAAATGAAGGTATCCGTGGTATCAATAAAGGCGTTAATGCTGTAGCCGTTCGCCAAGTAACAAATTGGGGAAGTCGCTTTGGGTTAAGTCGTATAGCCGAGAAAATGATCCGGAAGATAACGGGCAAAAGTGAAGATCCCGGAAAAGATGGAGGGGGACAACGTCTAAGTGTTACGGAAAAAATATTGGCCAGTACCCTAGGAGGAGGATTAAGCGCATGGAATCAACCCATTGAAGTAATTCGTGTGGAAATGCAAAGTCAAAAAGCCGATCCAAATCGTCCTAAAAATTTAACCGTTTTTTCAACTGCACGATACATTTACCAACAAAACGGTATTAAAGGTTTATATCGAGGCGTCACCCCAAGAGTCGCCCTCGGTGTTTGGCAGACCGTCTGCATGGTCGCCCTTGGGGACATGTAAGTGGCTGAGTAAGCGTGATAATTTTAATTGCTGACTAATAGATGTGTGAAACAGAGCGAAAGAAGCGGTGGAGAAAGTTATTAAATAATTAGGTAGAATCTACGTATATAGCGGAAGATTTGGTAGGTTGAAAAGCGTCAAAGTTAATCATTAAATATTTTTCGTAATTTCGCGTATAAATATTTGCAAATTTCTTTATAAAAAATCATCCCCTTCTCCCGTCATGGTAATGATGATTTGTGTGTTGAAATAAAAGATGCAGGGAAACGCGCCTGAAGCGATCGGAGTTCCTTTAAACGCGCTGCCCATGATGAATAATCAGCCAAGGGGCCAAGATGTTTTTGAGCCGAGTACACGTGACACACTACACTGGAATTTAGAGCAAGATGTCGAACCAGAGCTGCGATGTTGTTTCTATGTATTAACTTTCGACGAGTCGGGCAGCACGGTATAGACACGGGAGGATGTGCGCGGTTTGTAGTAGATGTCGTTATACAGGAAATATAATTTATAAAATCGGGTATGGCATGGATTTCCACGGTATAGACGGAACAAAGTTGGGATGGATCATCGTGTATATCACTCGCTCTTTCAGGTGTAATCACGATAAACAGATAATTAAAGGCAGATTTATGCCAGTCATGAGAAAACTGTTTTCCTGATTCATTCCAGATAATGTTTACAAAATCATTACCAATATGCCGCTTTTTATTCGTATATGTAGGATCACAAACCTTATCCGATGGCATTAGAGTAGTCACGTGAAAGACGATTTCAGAAATTCCATCTCGCCAGGCGAGTAAAAGCTCACCATCTGTACCATTTTGACGATCGAGACCTTGGGTATTCATTTCAATTCCTTTTAAAGGTATAAGTGTGCCTATACGTTGAATAAATTCATGATATTCAGGAGATCCATGTGTATTGGCAAAAAATTGACATTCCTGATCTTGATCTCGGTCAATGTATATAATACCAATTTTATGACAATCAATTACTGACACCCTATCCAACGCGTTAATGGCTCGTTTAACGACGTCATTTTGTGGAAGGGGGACTGGAAGCGTAAAAGGTGCAGCTTTGGGTGTGAGTGATTGTGTAGACAGTTGTGAGCATGTTAATCCAGGTGAAATAGGTACTTGCTGTTGTTGATGTACCATCGACGTTGTCACACCTGAAATCATTGGTTCAAATGGACTTGTTAATAGTAGTGACGAATAGAATTCTTGAAATACTTCTTCCGGCAGTATCCGCGTACTATCTGATGCATTCAATACGTCTGCTGGAAGATCATGATGTTGTAATTCTTGGTAATATTGATGGTGTATAGGAGGCTTTGTTAAATTCGGTCGAACTATCCAATGGCGAGTAGCTGTAGGTCGACGTCGGATAATCTGTGATATTCCCGATCGTACTGCTGTTTGAACCGTGAATAAGCTATGTCCTACTATCCACGCTTTTTCTGACACTATTCCATCCAGTAAGCTATCTGCAAAATCTTCTCGCCATTCTGTTTCATCCCGGTCGGTATACGTAATTCGCATCATAAAATCTATCGTTGTAAGGCATCGATCTTCAATTTGTTGTGAAAGTGAACAGGCTATACGTTGGTCTGTTTGTCGAAATGCCAGATTTTTGGTTATCCATGGCAAGTAATTCGATCTATTCTCCAGCTTTAACGTCATAAACCAACTGTTCATAACGTGAAACAACAAAGCTAAAACGTACTGTGGTAAAGTATCGCTTAGGTTACTCTCTACGTTATGCGTAACTGATGATAACTTGTTACCTGATTTACTCTTATCAACTGCTGTTTCTTGCGCTTCAGCTCGATCCCAAACATGCTGAAGATAGCGAAAGCATATTCCAAATACCATCTTGAAGTGTTCATCACGACAATTCTTCACTAAATCTGGTAGCCGAACAAGCCCAGATAGAAATTCCAGTATATCGATTGCTGTATTCTGTTGGGTTATAATTTGTGTCATACGTTGTAAAATATTCTCCAAACACTTCACTAACGATACTGGCAATTCGTAGCAACATATTGTTAAAGCATGAATACAAAGCCTGTTTACATCTGGTCCCCAAGGCCCGATACTAATGAGAAAAGTATGAACTAAGTCGTCTTGTTCACTTTTAGCAAAAAGCTCACCATACCCAATTAGTGAAGTGAGGCATTGAACGAAACATAAAGCAACATCAGATCGTTTCATTCTTGATGATTCCGGTGGTTTGGGAAACGATGAAGCTCGAAGTTTTTCAATTAATATACTTCTTAACATTTGAACCTGTCGGAATGATGAGTGTGCGAATAAGCTATAATTGCACAATTGCTTGCTCAGATTCGCTATGACAAATGTATAAATTTCCCAATTTGTCGAATTCAGCAAAATATACAAAATAACCTCTAAAAATTCCGATATATTCACTTGATCATGAGAGCCTACCGTTTCTATCGACATATTCGTTAAAACATCCGAATCTCTAATACGCTGAATTTCATTTTTAGAATTTTCCCCAGCTTCATCTCTATTAGCTGCAGTATTGCACGTTTCATTATCACAAATTGGTACAAATACTGGTCTGACAATCCATTTCGGTAATTCCCCAGGCGAAGTTCGACCAGATGAACCTGTTGATGTTTTAATATCTTCCCCATCACCACGGGATAAAATTCTACCCATACAATAAGAATCCGAAGTTCTAGATATCGAAAATATTCCACCTTTACTAACTCGAATCCGAAGCAAAATTTCCAAAACCATAATTCTTGCAGTAACTTCAATTCTCTCAGAGCGGGCAATCTTAACGAGTAAATTAAACATATGCCTAATTTTCCATTCCCTTCCTTCACCCATTTTCCCCATTAAACTGCTTCCAAACCATCTAACCAAGTACTCCACGATTATCTGATCCAGAATGGGTTCCCCAGTGCACCTTCCCACGGAAGATCCTGCTCCAATCATTCCTTCCTCTGTAGCATCGTCTGCAGCCTTACAGTCGCATTCATCCTCGGGATCGCCTTCCGTTTCTAACCCTTCTGTTTTGAAAAGTCGCTTTTCCAGGAATCCGAGTAAATAGCAGAGCCATTTTTCCGTTCGTATATACCCCGTGTATTCAGAGGCCAATGTTAATATTTCTCGAATAACTTGCTCACAAAATGGACTTGTAAATTTGAGTAGTCTTTTCCAAAGTAAATCATTTACATGACTATTAAGGAATTCATTTCTGTCATTAGTGTTCCTATGAATATTGTTAATGTTTTTTCGAAGTAGGTTGGCAATGATTTCAACGCCCTTAATTCGTAACGTTTCCGTACGACCGAAAGAGTGAATTATCCCATTGATAATTGATATGTATAGGATATGCAATTCTGATTTGATATGGTCACTTTCTTGTTTGAGGAAGTTAACTAGCGTCCATGCTGATGAATCATTCAAAAGTTCACAATACTTCAAGAATAACTTTGCTAAGTGTAACTGGTTTCTGAGAGGCTCTTGAAGGAAACGATCGTTTACTGCCGTTAACAGCTCTTGTATGGCTTTAATACTTTTCTCCCGTACAACATCACTGCGTTTGAAAACTCGTTTACTAGAAGGCCCAGGTTTTCCTAAACGATTTTTTCGGAAACTTCGTACGCTACGCTTGTCTTGTATACTCCTTAGATACTTGATACTGCTGGCCGACGAACCATGAGTTGACTTTGAATGAATGGTTTCATCTGAACGAATATCATCAACTTCGCCAACTTCTTGCTTAGCATTAGCAGGATCACGATTTCGCACCAAAATGTAATCCACAACAAATTCCAATTCATTCTCTCCAGTCATGTAATTATACAGAGTTTGATTACTGAATACTTGGGCGAAAAACTGGTAGACATCAATTTTATGTTTACCAGAGAATCTCTCAACAGAAATGCCCACCGATTGAACAAATTCTCTTCTCACTTCCAGTATAGGATGGGTAACATGATCATTATTGGTATTCTCGCAAGCGGTGAGTTTGTATAACTCACTCAGGACGAGAAATGCGGCACGGGTAGCCGAGTACTCGCTCGAACATGATTTTCGCGATCCGCGCAATAATTCCAAGAGTATGTTAATTGCCGAGTTGCTGAAATTTGAATGAAAAATTTTTTCAAGGACACACCATGCTTCGTCCCTCAATGTAGGCAGTTGTCGAAAAACATCTGATAATAGCTCTAAGATAATATGAAGAGAAGTTCCACTTAAGTCTGTATTGTTCACCAAGATACTTATCAGGTGAATAGAATTATGGATATCGGACGAATGACACGTCTGTTTACAGATTCGAAAAATCGTTCTAACAACTTCTTCTGTTTCTGCTCTGGAGCCATTCGTTTCGGCTACTTGATAAATTCGAGCCAGCAGTTGAAAAATTTGGTCCAGCATAACACTTTCATCGGTTGATAACGCTAGATCTTCACCATGCTGTCGAGCACAAATAAATCTTTTTAATGAATATTGAAACGCCTCACTTAACAGTCCTTGCAGAACTCTGATAAGGCTAACATGAGATATTAAGCTTCGCGATATAGGTACATTATTCCCAGGATGGCTGTCATTGTTTGCGGTATGCGGAAAGTTTGAACCATCAACTTGGTCTACGATGAGGTTAATAGATTTAATTCGATCAGCCAGAAAAATCGGGCGACTGGCCCAGTTAATGGCATGTAGTAAACATTCAGATTCACGAAGTGACAGTGGCGTTGCAGCACATAAACATTTGAGTATGGAATAAGCAGCTTTTGCCTCAGCGAAGGTAGCCTTATCGTAGAGTAAATCTTTTACACTTTGCCAAACGCCGAGTATATTTTGGATACGGTATGGATTAACATGGTAAATAAATTTATGGGCTGATTCGATGCGTGTATAACTGGAGTTAGGAAGAGATAATCGATCCAAAGAGTCGGTAAGTTCGGCAATTTGGGAAGCATCAATTAGAGTTTCATAAGGAGTATCTGATGGAAAGGTTTGACGGAGAAAAAGTTGTAAGGGAAGATGATTTTCGGAATTATCAAGTGCGGAGGTAAGTTCATTAGTGTTTAAACTTGAGGATATGTTGCCAGTCGAATCTATCGCTATTGTTGTAGTAGTGGAATGGGTTGGTGAACCAGGTAAAACACGTTCAGGGAGGTTAAGCGAGGATGAAGATGATGAAGAATTAGATGGAGCGACGGGAATTTTCACATTTGGCTGGGAATCCCCGAACTTATGGAAAAGGTTGAGTAAATTTGTACCGTGCGTACCATCCAAATTTGTGTTTTGATCCACTGGGGAAGGCATACGATTAATCAAGACAGAAATTTGCACATAACGTGAAAATGAGTCTTATATTTAATGAGTATAATTGTCAACTTTAGGATTTCAACCTTAGCTTTGGCCTTGTACTTTATTATACCCGAAGTATTCTTTTGATTGCGAGAGATTTTTCATGTATGATAAAAATATTGCGAAGTATTGAACCTTTTGCTCATCCATATCCTTAACCTGGTTTACACAGGTATGATATGATAAACAGTAGTGTAAATATCAAATTATGATGAGATTAACTTTAAACAAACAAAAAAGTTGGTAAAATGAATGTTAACTATGAAATAACTCAACCCATAATATTAATACGAAAATCATTTTCTTTCCCGTTTCTCTTCACCTTTCCCCACGACAAATTCCATGCCCTTCCCGCTTCGTTTCTAGTTTGATGCCCCGATATCATGTGATGCTTCAGTTCCATGAACGCCCAATGTCGAATGGACTATATTTGCAGGGGATGGAAATTTTCTGGCTAATCATGAAGCTATGGGAGCTTGAAAAGTTGTAGACGTGTAGGAAGAATAGGTTTAACCAACCCTTTGGGCATTACGTGACCTGAATAAATTGTATCTATTAATTGACACGAGAGGGTTGACAAGGTGTATAGGGTGGGCTATTATAAGGAATTTAGATTAGTATTATGGGAATTTTTTTGTGTAATTATCAAAAGTTTGATGGCTATAGCATAATATGTTTGGTTATGAAAGATGATTGTGAAGGATAATAGATGTTGGTCATAATAGATTTGTGTCTGATAACCAACTTAATTTTTCAAAATGTTATCATATCCATCACCATTAACTTTACAGTTCTCATACCCTACACCGCAAGATTAAGCCTAATTATGGTCTGAACGGGATTTTTCCTTTCTCATTCGATAAATCACCTTGATCAAATCAAAAATGTTCATAATTGTGTTAGAGTCATAATGAGATGGTTAAAATATACAGAATAAACGTGTAAATTATGCGATTAAATATATGGCAATACAAGTTAAATCAAGAGAAGAAACGATATCAATTTGTCAATCACGCATTACAATTCTATAGTGTACAACCTCCAAAATATTCCCATCCCCAGCGCATAGTTAAATAGTTCATTTCGCATTCGTGAGCTTAAATTGTCATTTTGTAGTCTATTAACATGATCATCCATTTGTAACACGTTGGAATTATCATGTAAAATATTCATGTTCGCCTGACTCAATTTATGCGATTCGGCCTCCAGTATTCCGGTTAATAATTCCATTTCAAACTATCTGTCCAAAAGCCATCCCAAATTTTCCGTTACCCTTACTACTCATATATTTAAGCCTTTGTTAACTTGACCTTTCACCCTCATTCATCACCATTTCCCCCCTAAACTAACCCAAAGAATTGCTGTTCTATCTTCAAAACTTTTGTCCACTCCGGCACCACCCTAATACATCACCAATCCCACCCTAATACACACGTGACTGTCTCAACTTTTCTCAACAAATTCCCCGGTAAATCGGTAATCCCGACCCGAGTCAGGTGACGAAATCTTCTGCGTGACTCGCTTCTTGAGCATTTGAGGATCGTGAAAAAAGTTTTATGGGACAATTTTCTTTCATTATTTGTTACCGGTTTTTTTTTCGTTGATTTGATTTAATTAATGATTAAAGTTCAACTATTTCACGTGAGATCGTTTTCTAATCATTACTTGTCTAAATTTTCAATTTAGCGGTACTCTTTTACCGGCAAAACTTTTATTTGATTGGTGTGTGTGTGTGTGTGTGTGCGTATCTGCGTGTAGCTTATAACCCTTTTCCTTCTGAATACTACTTAACATCAATTTTAAAAATTATAACAAATTTCATATTTTCCATATCTAAATTACTCTACTCATCATTTGTTCAGCATACCTAACGTCCCTTTCTAAGTCCGCTCAGTCATGGACCAAAATCTTCAAGAGGTTGCCAGACTACTCGAAACAAGTTTGGACCCAACCCAACACAAGAAAGGTGTGCTATTGTGAGCCTTCCCATAATTTTTTCCCCTCCACTTCTTAATATCACCCTTCCTCCTCCCCTTGAATTGCTAAAAATTTCTAATGTTATGCCGTGAAATTTCACACCCTTCATCTGCTTATCACATACTCCATAGTTTGTTCATCCTAGTGTTTGCATAAGGAACAATCAAATTATCCGTGATGTCGAGTGTGTGTGTGCGTGTAAAGTTGTCCCGATATTTTCATAGTCTTTCTAACATCTCCTATACATATTATCGTTGTATCACCATCGTACGTTAATCCTCCCTGCTAACTGTGTATCACCGTATAGCTGAACTTGCCATCCGTGAACATGAATCAATTCCCGGATTCTCACTCGCCATTTTACATATACTTTCTTCATCTGATTCCATCTCCCCTACTACTCGTTTGGCCAGTTCTGTGTACTTTAAGAATTTTATCAAACGCAACTGGACGGTATTTACCACATCCTTTTTCACCCTTCCGTTATTTCTCTCTTAAACATCTCCCTTTATTTACCTTCCCATTTTCATATCCCTATCACCAAATCATTTACAGCTTAACTGTCACATCCTGTCCTGTTTTTCATTATATTCTTCCGTTTTCCCCATATAAATACTAATTCTACTACCCCTCCCCCAAACAGAATGAGGACGGCTCGTATATATTACCCGAAAACGAAGTTATCAGTATCAAGCAACAATTAATCGGCTTGATGATATCGTCCCCGCCAATCATTCAATACCAATTGGGTGAGGCTATCAGTGTTGTTGCTGATAGTGATTTCTGGGAACGTTGGCCTACCCTCGTCGCCGTATGTTTTACTGCTACATTATGCACCCACTAAGTTACTTTTGTATAATCTAATAAAAGTAAATTTATAGGATTTGGTATCCCGACTTACGCTTGATAACCCGGTAATTAATATCGGAGTCTTACAAGTGGCCCACTCTATTTTCAAGCGATGGAGACCCCTTTTTCGCTCTGACGCTTTATACACAGAAATACTTCACGTATTGGAGAATTTCGGAAAGCCTTTTCTACTTCTTATGCAAGTACGTAGCGAATCATTTTTAGTGGCTTTTTGATCGA
This sequence comes from Herpomyces periplanetae, assembly GCA_009733715.1. Lineage (NCBI taxonomy): Eukaryota > Fungi > Ascomycota > Laboulbeniomycetes > Herpomycetales > Herpomycetaceae > Herpomyces > Herpomyces periplanetae. Next base: position 92,921 of record WMKJ01000043.1, on the reverse strand, counting down.
CCTACCTACCGAGACTCCGAACCTTCAAAATAAATTGTTTTATTCGTTGCTCCAATTATTTGTGTTATGCTAATTTGTCGCAGAATGCAGACCAAGCAATTACGCAGAATGCCAGTAACAAGGATATGCTGAAACAGTGGTTCTCATGTTTCAATTTGATAGTAAAAATCTTTTACGATCTGTCGTGCCAGGACTTACCACCTATTTTCGAAGAAAATTTATCGGCAATCGCTACATTGCTTCATAAGTATCTTCTGTATGATAATTCATTGCTGGAGACGGATGATGAATCGGAAGTAGGTGTACTGGAACAAATGAAAACGGGAATCTTTGAAATTCTCATATTGTATACCCAAAAGTATGAAGATGCTTTTGAAAACTTGATTGATGAATTCGTACAAAGCACGTGGAATTTAGCAACGAGTATCAAACAAGATACTAAGTATGATGGACTTGTGTGCCGAGCCTTGCAATTTCTCGCGACAGTCGTTAGGATTCCCAGTCGAATTAAAGCGTTTAACGATGTTAACCTTATTGATCAAGTTGTGGAAAAGGTTATCCTCCCCAATATAATGCTCCGGGAGTCAGATGTGGAACTCTTTGAGGACGAGCCCCTAGACTTCATTCGGCGGGATGTCGAAGGCACGGAAAGTGAAACAAGGAGACGAGCAGCCACAGAATTTTTGCGGCAACTACTAGAGCGATTGGAATCTTTGGTCACGAATGCCGTTGAAAAATTCGCAAGCAAGTCATTGGCCATCTACGAAACGAATCATCGCGATAACTGGAAGTATAAGGATACGGCAACGTATTTATTCATGTCAGTTGCGGCTAAGGGAACATCAACAGCTGCAAAGGGAATAACTGCAATCAATCCATTGGTAAACGTTGGTGAATTTTTCCAAAAGCATGTGGCCTCAGACCTGATGGATGCCAGTGTTCATCCTATTCTCCAAATAGATAGTATTCGATTTCTCTACGTATTTCGACGACAAATACCCAAAGAATACTGGGATACGGCATTTCCTCTATTAGTGAATTTACTCCAATCATCCAATGGTGGGGTTCCATCGGCAGCGGCCGTTGGACTTGAAAGGATAATGTCACCTCAAGAAGACGGAAGTACGGTGGTTAGTCGTGATTTAATTGAAAAGTATGCACAACAAATGATGCAGCAGCTATTCCTTATTATTACAGATGATAAGACTCCGGAAAAGCTACAAAATAATGAATTTGCAATGCGTTGCTTGATGCGAATATTCTTCGTAATGGGTAAACAACTTATTGGAGTTTCAGAAAGTGCCTTGGGGTTTCTATTGGGATTGGTTGAAATTATTATGAAGAATCCGAGCAACCCGCGCTTTTATTACTTTCTGTTTGAGAGTATTGGCTCCCTGGTGAGATTTCGTGAAGGAATGGAAACGGCAGGACTTGAAGAGAAGTTGTTTGACGTTCTCTCCAAAATTGTTAAGGAGGATACTGCTGAATTCATTCCGTACGTGTTTCAAATTATAGCACTGTTCTTGGAATGTAATCCAAAGGCAGAACTGTCACAATATTATACGGCACTCTTAAGCTCAATATTACAGCCACCTCTTTGGGAAAGTAAGGGGAATGTTCCAGCATTGGTCCGACTTTTGTCGGCGTTGATTGGAGCCGGATGGGAAACCATTCTTACAAACAATCAACTTGTACCAATATTGGGTGTGTTTCAAAAGTTAAATGCGACTAAGTCGGTAGAATCTAGTGGATTTGACTTGATTGAGGTAGTGATAACATATTTTCCCGCGAAGAGTCTCGCTGATTACTTTACCGAGATACTGCAATTGATGTTGGGACGACTAGCGGCACACCAATCAGCGGAAAGCGGTCGGTTAAGATCGGAAAATTACGTTCTTCGATTCGTCCGGTTTTACCACTTGTTTTCGGCTTTACTTGACAAGGGATTAGGAGCCGATCGATTTATAGAGATTACGGATAAAATTCAGTATGAGTAAGTAATGCTTAGTGGAGAACGTGTAACAGGTATGAGTGACTGACACGTTGAATGACCGCGCATGCGGTCCACGCTAAACTGCAGTGTTTTTCGAAAGTTGTACACGAGTATTATTCTTCCTTACACGGTCAAGTTGACCAAGTTTAGTGATAGGAAATTGGCAATTATATCGCTTACAAAAACTCTAGCAGATTCGGAAGCATTTGTTAAAAGGTAGGGATTAGATGTCATAATTCAGGAGGCGTGTGTGCTCGCACAGTGGAGGAAGCTGGAAATACTAATTGAGCGCTAACATGGGTTATGGATGATGTTGAGTATAGATATGAACGGGGATGGGGGTTGACCTGCACAACACTTTTAAAAGTATTAATTAGTGGACCACAAGCTAGTCACGCTGGTAAAAGTATAGGCGATGAATTGAATGGAGAACGGTTAGAAAATAAAGAAGTACAAACAGTGTTAATGGAACAAGATCCGGATGATTTGAGTTTCGGTGTTGGATTTACTCAATTAACGAGTTGTCGAGTTACGGTTGGAGTAGGGCAAGTTAGACAAGAAGAAATGGACGAAATTACGATGGGCCGTAAGCCAGCAAATGACAAGTCAGGCGGTAAAGAAAAGTTTAATTCTTTAAAGGAATGGATAGGTCAAACGTTACAATCTGCGAATACGCGACATTCTGGACGAATCAGCAATTACGTGAGGGAGAGATTAGATGAAGAGCGTCACGAAGCGTTGGTACGACTTATGAGCAACTAACAAACAGTAGTTGGAAAGGGTACGGCTACGTAAAAGGTAGAATGAAGAAGTTAGGAAAATTGAATAGGTCAGAGCATTGCGAGATGAATCTGAGAACTTTTTTTAATGATGTTATGGAATGGAGCACGAAGCTATGATTTTTAGTTTAGCCTGGCTTAATTTGGTGCGTAGGATAGCATGACAAGAAATAGCATCGTTGTAGTGGCAAGGATGGGAAAAACTTAACATGATTCAGTGTGGTATAAAACAGTATTTTGTAGCTGACTGAGACTATTTACCATTGAAAATCACTAACGAAATTTTGGACGGCCAGACCAGGAAATGTGATGGTTTGATGAAGCATGCGTGCATGCATGAGTGAGCACGAGTGACCGTTCGGGCAAGTTTGTATTGATGTTTTGGCGAGCACAGGTGTGAACATTGAGATTATAATAAGGAAATAAAGGAGCATGCACACTCGAGAAAATGAAACATTCCGGAGTTAAGCGCAACTACCAATGGGTCGAGTGATTGCAGGCAACAAAAAAGTGAGAAGTTCGTACTAGTTAGTCGTCTATTTTGAAGGTATTAAGGCTGTAATTGCAGAAGCAGCTAGCAGTGTGCAACGTAAAGATGATTACAACGAGATAAATCAAATCTTCATTACCCTACACGATTGTGAAGGGGATTGGTCGAAATAAATAAATGCTGTTAATTCTTACAAAGATATGAGCGGCAGTGGCTTCAGCCGCTCCAGCGACAACGGCAATTTTAATTCGAGCGTGGAAGGACAGCATGAAGGAGAAGAGAATGTGTACAAGGTGATTTGGTCGTCTTACGACGAATCAAATGAATGTGTACGTAGATGAGAATAGGCAATTTTGCCGCTAAATGAAAGAATGGCAGGTGTTTTAACTAGGGGTAAAAATAAAAAACTACTCAAGTGTAATAAAGGGTTTCAATATAATGAAGGGGGAGGGGAGGGGACTAAGTACGCCTCAACTGACGAGTAAGAACGTAAACTAACAGTGAAGCGAATAAGCCTGTAAAAGGAATGTCATTTAAACGATAAAAAATACAAAGTAGATCGACCCGCAAGATTAGCAGATCATTTTGCATTACCTAAAAAGGCAATTTTTGGTCAGACGAGACGAGCAATGCCTACCAAACTGGGAAAGAACTCATTGTGCTCCTTCTTTAAACTGTAGGGCTACGTAGTTTCTTCCTTCCCATCTTTGTCCTCCCAGAAATGGCAGCTGCACTCTCCTCAATTCCCGTTTCTCCGCCTCGCCCATACGTGCTTTCCCTTGGTAAAATCCTCGAGTCGTTTTTTCTGCTTTCATTTCGTCTGAAGAAAATGTTTTTCTTCACGACATCATAAAGTACAGATTTTGCATGTATCGTCAGTTTATCCTTCCGCCAATCTGCTGACCTTTCCATATATGCATACGCAACTTCCCCCTCTGCCCGTGGGGTTCGGCCTTTATTGTGTACCCAGGATTTCATCTGTGCCAATTTTGCTATGTTGACTCCAGTTTATCTCTTAGTGTAAAGTGGCACACCCCGTCCGTAGTGGTTCGTTGGCTCGCTCGCTCCGCTTTGGTCTAACACTCTATCCAGTTTCTATGCTTTACCATGTCTCCTTTTCACATTTCTCTCTGCTGCGTTTTGGCCCAATTCAGCATCTTCCACATTCCACTTGTTCCATAATATCCATTCATTCATTCATTCAATCAATCAACCATTTATTTAGCCGGACCACTGTCATTGTTTCTCCTGAATCGTAGAAAAAGAAACGGCGTTATTGCGTGCCTACGTGTATGGGCATGCGCATGGGCATATGTGTACGTGTGCGTATGCGTGCGTGTGTATTCAACTAACTTTCATAGTCCAATACCCATCCGTTCACTTGCGTGCTTCGTTTAACATCCCGCTTGCACTTGCGGTAGTCTCTCAATTCCACGTGAAGTTATAAAGGCTTGTTCGTCTCTCCACCAAAATTTCATTCCCGCACTTCCTTTTCTTTTTTCCCGCTAAGTTTTGCACTTGATCGTGTTACCATTACCAATTAACTCCCATTCGTTACATACATATATATACCTGCGTCTACATCAAAACTTCTCTGAATTACTTTCTCGTATATCTCTCATCTTACATTACTCTTCCTTGGTCTACCTGTAACTTTGTACTTAACTATCTCCCTTCTCCACTTGCACTTGGTGTCAACTAAATTCGATTTCTCCTCTTAATATCCCCATTTCACCTATTTCAGTCTATACGGTGAGGTGGTCGTTCCCCCCATCCCCCCATCTTTACTTTTCCCCCTGGTCTTCCTATATATAAATGCATCTGTACTTCCTTACTTAGACCTTGTGACAACACTTTAACTCTCATCCATTTAAACGTTCACTTTCTTGTGTATGCCCGTCTTCGTTATGCTTCCTTCAGCGTTTAGCTTGATTCTCTTCTTCCTTCCTCTCTCTCCCGTTAGAGCTGGTCCTCTCTCCCAATCTTCCCTTTCTCAATCAAATTCCAAACAACCACTATCCCCCCCTACTTTCTATCCATCATCGTCCTCACCGAATTGGAATCGCCTAGTTGCTCGTCAGCTTCCTGACACTTCATCAGAATCAACTGCTTCTCCCCATATCGCAGAAACTTCTGATGAAATCAACCCCGAAGTTGATGGCAATGTCAGTGATGGAGAATCTTCTGATGAAGATTCTAGTTTATCCTACTTTGCCATTGATACTTCTCGTGTTAACGTTGACACTGGTTCTATGGCCGCTTTAGCTGCTCCGGTTATCTTTAAAGCTAATAACAATGCCTATCGAGCTCAAACTTCCCGTGGTTTTCGTCGTCGTAAAATCGTTCCCGCGGCAGAACTTCCTCCAAATCAAGTTCTTCAAACGCCGAAGAACCCTCGTCGTTCCCAACAGTATATCGTGGACGTTTTGAATCATCATAACTACCATCGGCGAAATCATTCGGCTCCTGATATTCGCTGGAGTAATGCTTTAGCTCAAACCGCCCAGCGTACGGCATCGAGTTGTATGTACCGCCATGATACGACGACCGACCTTAGTATTATCGGTGATTACGGTCAAAATATCGCTGCCGGCGTACCCGCTGAAAACGTTTCCTTCGTTATAAGTGATCTCTTTTACAACGATGAAATGGAAAATTACCGTTACTTGTACGGCTTTGAAACCCCGCGTAACATCCACTCTCACAGCGCATTTCACACTTATGGTCATTTCACTCAAATGGTGTGGAGAGAAACCACAACGGTGGGCTGCGCTACCGTGGACTGTTCACGCACAGGTAATGGGCCACGCGGGCTAGGCCTAGTTTCACGAAATGTCCCACCTTATTTCACCGTTTGCAATTATCAGAAACCCGGTAACGTGAACATTCGTTTTCCACTCTTTTTTTCTTCATGGACGTCGTTCACTTGCTTGTGCTAGCGCTCGTTTGAACTTTTTGGTGTGTTTTCACTGCACACGGCTTGTTTAATTACTTCGCTCCACATATCACTCGCGACTAATTTCTCCTTTCTTCTCCTTGTTTTTACAGGTAACGTAATGGGTGCTTTTGCGCAAAATGTTAAACCGCCGCGCGGCTTTAACAATATCCAATGGTCGTCCGTAATCGAATCGTTGTACAATTGACCTATTATCTTCATCGTCACTACATCGATTACATCTTGCCTACAATCGGGCCATTTTCTTCGCTGCGTCGCCTTTTATCAGATACTCTGATCTCTATCATCGTGGACGACGACGTTATTTTACTTTTTTCTCTTGTTTGTTTAAACACAGGTGTAAATCTTACTGTTAACCTTATCGTCTTCTTTTCTTTCATTACCGTTGCCTTAACCTAAAAGCCATGCTTTATCTCTTCTCGCTTCTATCGATTTTCTAGTGTTCTCTTAACTTCATTTTCACTTCTCTAGGTTGTCATTGTACAACATACAAACTGGACTAACAACATATGTCATCACCTTTACATTTCTGTATCCAAAATGTTTTTGCTAGAGCAGCGTTTCGCATTTCGTTTGTACAACCATTATCAATACAGTTAATGTTAACGCTTACTCCTTGGGTCACTCCCATTATCATTGGTCTTCCATACAAGGACCCAGACTGGAAAGGAGCGTGTTAACAGTAAGGTATAAATTTAGCCCCTAATTCGCTTAGAAGACCTTGTCCATACAGGTTCAACTCATTGTTAACCAATCGCCAAACTCGATAACGGCAATCCGCATCTCTGGTGTGTGGCATAGGTGTATCAACCCATATCCGGTTAAAGTATTGTGCACCAGGCAAACGTTCCGTTTTTCGCATTCCGTTAGCTAGTTCAACGATTAGGCCTTCGGCTCCCGCTTTCTTTGTTAGAGCGGCGTTGAGTATGGCAATACTACCTTGTTGAGGCGATATACCTAACCAATTTGCCGCGTATCGTCCGAGCCTTGAAAAGGCTATTGTTTGAGCATTTGGTTGACCGCGTAAATTCCATATGCCAGTGTTAACGTATCCTGGGTGAATACCATGAACGCGTACATTACGATACTTTTCCAAGCGTTCTAGACGTCTCTGAAGCTCGGTTAACCAAACTTGGAACCAAAGTTTATTATTCTCATAAAATTTAATCCCGTAAAGCCCGGTGTTACTAGCATCTCCCTTGGGTGCTGAAGCAAGATTGAACCGTCCCATGTAATGCAAGCATGACGTTGTGCAAATTATACGCGCATCTTTTGAGCTAGCCATGCTTGGTAAAACTAATAACGTCAACAAAACGTGGCCCAAAAAGTTAACTTGGTGTACTAATTCAAACCCATCTTCCGTTAGAGGGGGAATGCCGTGTGTCATGGAAGCTTTAACGGAAGATTCATTATTACGATCATTGGGAGAGGTAGTAGATTTGTCTGTTTCTATCACTTTTGCGGTATCATACTGTGTTGAAGTTTTAGTGAATAAAGCAAACGCTTTTCCAATGCCTTGTCCGATCCATCCCAGTATACCGGCTGGTTTAGAAATCGATGAATCACCGGCAGTTCCAATATTATTACACAGTATATCTAATGTTCGATTTGACTGTAACCATCTTATACCCAATTCTTTAATACTGGAAAGTTTTTCATAGTTTACTTCCCACCATTCGATTGTCTGCCCACCCCAGTCAGCTTTTTCCGCCCAACTCGAGCCTAAATATTTCTTTCGACTGGCGTAACCCGTTTGACCGGCCGCGCGACATTGCTCTACTACTGTATCCGGATGCAACTCTTCACCTTGCGGATGCCGGCATGCTAGAACTAAGTTAGCTCCGCACTCTGCGAACTTTTTTGCCGCTTCATGGCCAATTCCGCTGGTGGCGCCCGTTATGAGCACCCATTTACCGCTAAGATCGGCCATTTCTAGTTCATGAGGAAGTTGAACTTGGCTTTTATCTAAACCTTTGCAACACTTGATCAACTTCCATATCAAACTTGGCTCAGTTAAACTTATCGGGGCTGTCAAGGGAATCCTTTCGATATCCGTGAACAAGTCAACGTCACCAGTTTCTGTAATAGCGCTCATTATGTTATGTTTTTCTTAGTTAACGTGTAATATACAGTTTGAGCCGATGCTGATCAGAAAAATAACTTGGGGATATGCAACTTGGGTTCAAATTTATGGTTCGTTCGTTGATTAAATTGAGTCTTGTGAGGGTGTGTACAATCAAGCCCAGTTCACATATAGTGAAATAAATGACAAAAAAGGGTACCAGATGATAATTTGTAAGTTAGCATACATATGCTATACATGTACACAACACAAGCACTAGCTTGAAAGTGAGTTGCTGAAAATTTTATCGACTAATATTGTGTTAGTCTGAAATTTGACAAATGGCTATTTTACATTGGAACAGATTACATGTTTCACGTGTCTACGTCATATACCCCACTAATTTATTTCAATTCATAAACATCATAATAAACAAATTTTATACCTTCCAAATGATAGATATACTCTCTTGACGAAAATTTTGACATAAACCTTACCGAATAAGGATTTACTAGATGATAAGTCTACCTTTAAGTATAGGATGGAATACTGGTATACTGAAAGAGATGAGCATACGTAACTAATAAATTATTTGATGTTGCAAAAGAATTGAAGTACATACAACATATCTTTAAGGACAAATAAACGAACAAAAATAAATCCACAAATGGCTATGAACACGTAATTTCCTAAAAAGGAAATAATGAAATGTCTATTTTTGGAAAGGGGGTGGGATTTTACGAAAGGGGAAAAGGCCGTAGGGCTGAGACATCACAGGAACGCACGGAAAAACATTCCTACGTCCGTAGGGCTGAAACGACTTCCCCGCAACTTTCAGCAACAAAATGAATGATGAAAATAAAAATTCAAGAGTACTGGTTTAAGTGTATATATGGTTTGCGTTTATTTTTTTCCATTTACCGGTTCAGGTATGTAGTTTACTGTATATTCAATGTGTGTAACTAGAAAAGCTCGAAATTTCAGTCCATGTTTGTATCATTAGTATCATGATTTACTCTCAACTTGTGCCTGCGTATACAGCGAAAATTTTAATTCGTTTTAATTGTTTTGGCATACGAGTGCATAAATTTTTCGTTAACTTACATCAAGAATCACCAAAAGTTTTATTCCACTTGCGTTTACCCAGTACAGTATTTAAAGCAGATTCTGAATCTCCGCTACCGCTACTAGCTCCACCATTCCGAACTTTAACGCCCATAGATGATCCTTTACTCAGTTCTTCATAACAACTCGCATGATAAGTCCTCCCGGCTACATGTGTTGCATCAATCCATACCGGCTGTTCCACCTCCTTATGCCACTCCACTTCAAACTTTTCCTGACAAATAGGACAATGAGCTGTAGCTTGCGATGCATCCGTCGGCACGGGAACAAATTGAACCTTAGGAGCTTCCTTTACAATGTTTCCATTCGCTTCCATTGTTATCTTGGGTTCGCTAATCTCATTATCTTCCTTGTATTTAATCCACTCCTAAATTACACCGTCACCATTCAAATAAGTTAGCACAGTCCACCATGCTTCTTATATAAACCGCATTAACTCATTCGTCTAACTCATCTAATAATATACATATGACGAACTTAACGTAGTTGCTACCTTAACTTACCATTTCATCAATGTACCAACTCCGGCTCACTACAACTTTGGTATCGCTAAATACGCGCATGTTCACATTGAAGTGCCAATCCAAGTGTTTCACTTTCATATTTTTTCCCTCTTCGGTGGCAGGGAACCTCCTCCCGCATTCACGACATTGGTCCGGCTTGCTTGTATACAGCAAAGCAATCAGGTTAGGTCTCGATCTAGTAAAAGCCGTATTCCGTTAATCATATACTCTCCATCACACTAAACTATTATACCAAGTCCCCCCTGAAATATTTGCTTAGAGTTTATCAATCACCCATATCAAAAACGAAAAAAAAATTTTACACACACATTTTCAAAGATGCTGAATCCAACTTCACGCTGCTTCGACTAGCACTAACATCCATCGATTCTTCATTCAGCCCAGCCAACGAACCTGAGATCAATCCCGATGCTCGCAATGATGCTAAAAGTGAGTTCTCTACCACCTGTCCATTACAATTCATTGAACCTCGCACATCCGTCATTCCACTGGACGGTGGAGCAATTCTGCGTAGAATTTGTGATAGATCCGTAGGATCATTCGATACAAGGGAAACAGAAGGCCCCGGATTCACAAGCGGAAGATTTCTCGCTGCTACGAACCCTGTAGCAGAACTTACTGTCCCTAAGCAGGGCACCGCTGAGCCTCCTGTAGATGTTAACGAACTACCGCCACTACCCACCGAATGGGGTTTTGTTGCATTAGAGCAAAATGCTGCTGATATTCTATCAACTTCAACTTTAATCTGTTGTGCCTGTTCAGGAAGTATATTCGATGTGTCTAGTAACTTTTGCAGACCTAATAACGTGGTTAATAATTGCTTTGTGCGTTCATCCGTAGGCCTAGCTGTTACTTCGAGTGTCGCTGTAACAATTAATCGTTTTACACTCTCCTTTAACTTAACGATATCCACGACAATGGGAAGCGCGGAAACTGCGGGTGGGTACATCGATGCGACTGATTGTAAATTGGCTACACTTGACAGCACCGAGGCTAAATTGAGCGGCTGTCCTAGCAAGGTATCACTTCCAGAAAGTGGCATTAAGGGAATGTTAGTGATGGCATGACTGTTATTCGTAACCGAACCTCCGCAAATGATTCCTGGATTCGAATTAATCATCCCACTATCTCCTGCTATAAGACTAGCGTACGATATAGGAGCCACAGAAGTTACAGGGATTGTTCCACTTGAGACAGCAGCAGCAGCAGCTACTGAAGTTGCTGCCGTCGCTGGCAAAGTTGTTGTAGTTGTTGTTGTAGTTGCAAGATTAGTTAAGATGGAATCTACCGATTGACCAGGTGGCCAACTTCCTGGGTTAGAAGGGGCTGCATTTTGAGAGGTTCGAGTTGGTAAAATAGAGTAATGCTGCCGTTGAAACCTAGCTTGTTGCTGCTGATGTTGAACGGCTACGGTTCGGTATTTGATGAGCGCATTCTCAATTTCCCGTGTAACATCAACCGAGAAAACAGAACGCTGATCAAGAGAATCGGGTACGGGTAATTTCCATGTTTTTAACAGCCCTTCCATAGCCTTTCGAGTTGTTAAGTCCACTAAGGTGTAAGCATCCATAAATGTTCGGTATAAATTTCTTCCAAGATAAACTGTGTATGGTGAACCGACATTTTTTACGATTGAGTCTAATACATATAAAGCGGGTAATTTCCATTCCGGACGAGTCTATTATGGACGAGTAATATTAGCAGAAGTTACCGATAAGTGAAATAATGAAATAAAGCTAGCATACTGCGCGGATATGGTTTTCAAGTTCGCGTGATATAGCTTGCGCATGTTCAGTGTTTTCTTTAGCGATGACCGTTAAATTGCTAATCTCAGGCCGACTGTTAATCTTAAGATCTTGCAATGCATCGCGAAAGTCGGTAGCAACTTCAGCTGAATGTGAAGCCATGAATACTACAGGCTTCTGCGTGGATTGAAGGAGTACTCGTGTAGTGAGTGAGTATATAGCAGAAATTGCGTGAAGATTTTACGATCTGAGCAAAACCGCGACTAAAGGGAAGTAATGTTTTTACTCTCGTTCGCAAGACTGCCGGGAGACTGCTCCGATAATGAAAGAGTAAAATGTTGATTTTGGTAAGAAATCGACAAAGGGAGCATTAAGTGGTAAGAGAAAAATGAAGATCACTTAATGATGTGCGATTTAGGGTCGATTTAACTCGCTCGGTGACGAAAGGGCAAATGAACAGTGAAAATGATGTCGGTAAAGCTCAAACTAAGCATAGCATACTCTTTGTACATTTTTCACAGATTTTGACAGAGATGTAAAAGTATGGGGCAAGATAGCGACAATCACGGATGCGCAAGGCGGATGAGGGAGAGTGAGCACGATAAGGTGAGAGAAAAAAAGCAATGTCGAAAGGAAAGGGCGTATTAGAAGTGGTAAAAGTGTGTAATGTAGAGAGTGAGAGATTTAACACGATAAAAATTTTGGTACATACAATGTGACAATGGTCAATCTTGTCATCGAAAAGAGAGTCGATGAGACAAGATCCCAGGATCACAATTTGAGATTAAAATGAATGCAGAGTAGTATTAAAGGAGTTATAGAAGAAAACAGAAGCAAACGATGTTAGGAGCAAGGGAAAAAGTGATGCCATAGACAAGTGATTTGCCACGACAAAGTCAAATCGATGATCATGTAGAATAGTATACGGATAGTGTACGTGTATGTGTATGTAGAGCTGAAGATATAACAGCGCAGACGCGACTTGACCTGGAGTATGAGATTCGTGATAGAGATGACTTGGTAACCCAGCTAATCGTAAACGTTCATTATTCAAGTAAATTCGAATGAAAAAAGGGAAAACTATACCATTAAATAGACCAGATTTTCTCTCTTAAATGCAAGAAACCACGATATATATGGGAAGTGTAATGAAAGTTCAGGATACAATTTTTCCGATGAGTTCTTTATGGATGGAAAAATTCCTTAATATCTGATAAACCTACGTTTAACTCTAATTTAAGAGGAATCTGTATGAAATTTTCAAAAGCGTAATGTTTAGTGAAGAATAATTTCTTAAACTTCTCAATTTCCGTCAACGCACCGCTTAAATATAAATTTTACGCTTTGCCCCAAACTTCGCGACGTTCCATCCAACACTCACGTGATGATTCACGTGTCATATACAGCTCAAACAACGCATCACGTGATTGCTGGCCAGTTTCACTGGTGGGCCGGTGCATTATAGTCATGTGATTTAGCTATAGTGTAATTGTGATGCTTTGCGGAGTTGGTTAGAATTTGGAGTTTTAAGTTTACAGGAGTATACGTTTTTCGTATGGGTCTAATTCAACTTCATTTAACAAGTTTTATATGTATGGAAAGTGTATGAGATTGCATATGTATTTATTCTTGGTTAATCTATGTCAATTACATCAACAAATTAGTTGATGTAACAAAATGGGGTGGGCTTTTATACGTCATACTCGAGTGTAAAATATAAGACAAACCTTTCCTACCGGACTGAAGTTTAATTTAAAAAAAAAATTTTACCGATTACTTTCGTCAGTTTTAAACAATCAATGTATGATATTCTTATATTAAAAGTCACTAAAATTACTTTCTTAATGCATTTTTATTAGTCACACCTCGTCCCATACGCAATTCTGTTTATATCGTTGTTCTAAATTGAGGTATTCGTAGTGGTTTTGTGGTAGACATTTTATATTAAATTTTTCACATTGAGAATATCTCTTGTGATAGGATTTCTGGTGGTTGACTTGTTAAGTTTTAAATTTGTGTCAAGCTAGTCTGCCTTGACTTGGATTATCTGTTCGTCGCCCAAAAGAAACATAAAATGCTTACCTTAGTATGTTAATTTAGACAGGAAAAAGTTTGTACATACAATAGTTTCTAAGTGCTTCACCATACGAAAATTTACGTATTTCATTCCGTTTTTACATATGCACCACTAAAAGTATACTTTAACTTATATCACACTCTTTGATCATTTCACCTACTTCAGTTTACAGTTCTCAAAACCTTCCAGTTTTCATGTTAGGCGTGTGCTGCGTATGTTTATTCGGATGTCACGTGATTCTGTAGACCTAATATTGATTGAAGACGTGACTCCAGCGGGTGGGAACTGATGCGGGATGCACATATGGATAGGATAAGATACGAAAATAATTGTGTATGTGTTTGTATGTTTATATATTTGTCTATGCACTGCCAGAGAAATTGTGACCGTTTATTCCTGGTGAAGTATGTTATATACATTATCATCAACATAGTCTTGCGCGCAACCAATACCCTAATATACAAGAAAACACGAGAAACATACGACATAAAAATTTACTCCAATCAATTAATTATATTAATACCAATTGGTTACTTTCAACATCCGCGTTAACCCTACACCTTTCTCAAACCTTAACCCTAAACCAATCGAATCTTTCGTGCAAACCATCTTTAACCCATTATATAAGCTAAAGTAAGTATGGCTTATTCGACACTGGGTAGGGAGATGTAGACAATTAAAGGTATAAAACTTGTTAAAACGACGTACAAATTTGTTGTGATTCTGTATCAAATTACCATTTTACGGTAAATTTGATCGAACCTTTCACTTTCCTATCACCTAAACATTTAACATTTAATCTCTTGATCGTACTCACACATCTCGGGGAAGAGTCACATGAGATGGCACGTGATATGAGTGGAGTGCGAAGGTATTTTGACGATAATTTTGGCGATTAAGAAGGAAGAAAGTTGGAATGGCATGGAACAGGACGGAGAAAGAGTATAAATTAGCAAATGAACAATAGCTTGTTGTGTTAAAATGATATTACACGTTTACATATATACACAAACGCGTATATACGCGCACACATGCATCTGCGCATGCGCATATACATACAAATACACGTACACATAGTTGTAATTTTGCTTATACTAGCACTAGCACCAGCACTAGCACTGACACTAGTATGAGTACAGGCTTTGGCTTCAGCACCAGCAAAATAATTATTCAGTCTAATACGAAAAAATTTGGTTCAGCCTGCCAAGTTTGTGGGTGTGTTATCATGTAAATTATATGTGATACTATTTCATTATCTCTACTCTGCCTAATTCTAATTCCGATAAAAATTGAGTTGTTCAACTCTTTCATTCACTTTTTTGCAGCTGCTACACTGTCTAGGGATATTCTCACTTATTTATTCATATCCAGAAGTCTTTGTATAGACTATTAGAGTTATACCTTAGAACTGGTATACACTTATCATACATCTTTATACGTCTCATTAACATTTACCTCCAATCATAAAATTTACTCTTTAATACCTCCGCTAACTACAAAATAATTTTTGTTCCGTCGCAAATTATTCTTTTCTCTTATTATATCTAATTATAACTAACCTTCATTGTTAAAAAGTATTTGAATCCATTCTAACACCCATTCCTCTGTCAATTCCCGTTGCTTCACGAAGCACGCGCGCACTCCTTGAGTATAAATGTGTGGCTAATTATTCAGGAAATTTGGAGCGCCACATACCAATAGATCGCTGAACTGACATGTGACTGAACTTTTCAAGACTATCCTGATTGTATTGTCAGTTCATCCGTCAATTATATCAACGCATTGTCTATTTTAAATGTCCGAGAGAATGAGTTGGTGCTGTTCAGCAAATTCAGAATTGGGACAGGCTCTATTACAGTGGTCAAACACATTTTCAATAGGCAATTCAATCGATTCCTATACGGATTTGGTCGACGGTTTGATCCTATGGGCCATTTTACGTGACATTGATCCCGATTACTTCTCGGGAGATTTGCCCGAAACTGATAGCAAGTATCATCAAGAATGGATCGCAAAGTGGCAAAATATTAAACATGTACATCGTATGGTCATATCTTACATTCGGGACGTCTGCGATGAGCTTCCCATGATAAGTCAAATATTAAGGCCAGATTTGGAACAAATTGCTACTAATGGAGCTGAAGACGAAATTGTCAAACTTCTTCAAGCTGTTTTCCTTGCTGCTCTATTTTCCGAAAAGTCAAATCAACGTATGGTAAGCGTAATAGGACAACTTGGGGCTCGTGTAGGCAAAATATTCATGCAAACCATACGTGATATTCGAGAGTTAGACGCGCGACTTTCAACTTACGAAACAGATTTCAAGTGTGGAACTGACTACGAAAAATGGGATGGAGCAAATCTTGCTAGGTTATCGCCTATTTCTCGAGATCAGGCTCTTGAGTCCGAAGCTAAGTTGCTAGAAGCATTGAAAGTCAGCAAGGCTCTGGAAGAAGAGGTTTCAAATACACGTCATGAGCTAATCATTTTACGTGAGAGTCACGACAAACTTGAGTTAGAACTTGAAACAGCTCGTGAAGAGTTAACTCATCGTCACAAAGCTAGTGAAGAAGAAGTTGTTGAAAGTCTCAAAGCTCGTTATGGTAAGGATCACGAAACAATTGCCATGCTTGAGCAACAACTCTACGACGCTCAAAAAGTCATCGCTCAACAAGCAAGACAACTTGAGAAAGTCTCAAATGATAATCGTCAAATTCAAGATTTAAAAGATGAAATACTACTTCTTAAAAGTGAAAGAGATGAATTGGCTGGTAACGCAAAAGCTTATGATAATTTAAAGAAAAAAATTCGCACCCTACAAGATTTGGAAAAAAAGTATATTCAAACTCGAAAAGAATTACAAGAAGCTAACGAAAAAGTCCGCGAACTCGAGCAATTGCGCAAGCAATGCGCCATGCTAGAAAA
Organism: Herpomyces periplanetae; assembly: GCA_009733715.1. Lineage (NCBI taxonomy): Eukaryota > Fungi > Ascomycota > Laboulbeniomycetes > Herpomycetales > Herpomycetaceae > Herpomyces > Herpomyces periplanetae. Next base: position 76,245 of record WMKJ01000043.1, on the reverse strand, counting down.
AGCCAGTGAAGAACATGCTGAAGCTATTGCAAATGGTGAATTGGAAATTGTAAATCAAAAAAGAGCAAGACAAAGGCTGGAAGTCGAATTAGAACAACTTAAAAAACAATATCAACAAGAAACTGAGTTGCGCAACCGGCAAGATGATACGGTTAAGGATCTAGAAGAACGTCTGAGAGAAATCGAGCTCGGTTGCGTTAGGGCCGAAAGCAGCCTAGACAACGAATTGGCCCGAGTCGTGGAAATGGAACGTGAGCCAGCGGCAGGAGCGATCCCTCACTCCAACGGCTCTGTGAGCGTCCATACCAATGAGGCAATTGCTCTTAGTGCTACTGCCTCGTCTGAATGTTCTAAAAAGGCATCTTTGACGGAGCTATTGACTAAAGAAAACGAGTTCCTTAAGGAGAAAATTAGCATGTTGGAAAAGCATCAACTTAGTTTAATGGAAATGAATCAAGAGTTTCAGAATCGTATTGCCAGCTCTAACGCTTCCAGTCTTGATTCTAAAAAGTCTAAAAAATCCGATAAACTTCAGAGTAATCGTGACTGTGATAACACCAAGATAACTTATTCTAATCCTGCCAATGGTCCTCATGGTTCAAATACGGATAGCCCTTCGGATGATTCACCACTTAAGAATGCATTGTCCTACGATTTCATCACCCAGGAAATTCGCATGTTAACATCTTGGACGTTCAGTTTAGTTAATCAAATGAACCTTAGATCTATGAAACCCGCTCCCCAAAGTCTAATGTCTCGTCAACGAGCTGCCATTGCCGAAGGCGTAAGTAGTTTTGTACTCTCTTTTCTCCCATTATACTTCTACTAATTCTCTTCCACTCTCATCTTAGTATTAACCCTGTTTAATAACTTTTCATCCGCCCATTTATCCTCTTTCATTCATACCATCCCTTTTGTTTTTACTCATGCTTTGTACCCTTTTAAACGTCTGATTTTGCTTTGGTACCGTAGACTGATCACCACTTCTCATCTTGGTCCTTTTGACTTAATCATCAATTAATTAAATTATCATCGCCTGCCCTCCTCGTTGCTTCAATCTTTAAGTCCTTCTATCCACACTAAATCCCAGCACGTTCCCCACTCCCGACATTCTTCAACTATCTCGTCCACTTTCCACCACCATGTCAACCCACTTTTTCCGTTTCCAACTTCATCATTAACAGAATATTCCGTCTCACATATTGCCCCCAATTGTGAAGCCGTCGTCGTTTCAAACTTTGGTACCCCATTTATCGAGATGGTAAGCATTGATCCATCCTTGTCACACTCACTTCGTAACATTCTAGTCTCATCTTCATTATACATTTGTACAAATCTTCCCCAACTCTCCTCCCAAATCCGCTGAACTGTAAGTGCTGCCAATCGATTAATCTGATCCCCTGTATCTTCAACCTTTACTACCGCCCCAGTTACCTCGGATGTATGGTTCGTATAACCTTCACTCTCCCCAGTACTTCCTTGGGATATCTTTTGTTCACCTTGCTCTGTTATCAATAAGCGTAGTAGTCGTTGCAATAACTCTACACTCGATAAACTACTCTCTCGCTCTCTAAATTTCTCTGTTAAACTTGCCCCAAAATCTCCTGCTCTCACCCCACGGCGTTCAATAGACGTAGGAAGCCGAGCTAACATAGCCCGTAAATTCACGGGTTTACCTGGCATACTCACGCTCAGTCTTTGACCACTTACTGCCGGTAACCGTAAAACGTGTAGTCCAAGTGTGTCTTGAGGATGTTTTCTCGTTATCTGCTTTAATGTCTTGTTCTCACGTCCTTCATTTAACTCCGATTCCCGTACTGCAGAATCTGTCAAATCGAATCTACACGCTTTAGGCGTCAAACGAAATCCCACCTTGCGCATCCACTCCGGTACTAATATTGTCGGTCTTTGACATCGAAATTCCCTTTCCAAGCCAATTGATAGCCGTTCTTCTATCCAACTTCGTAATCGTGGCCCTCCTGTCCCTCTAACCGGGTATACATCAATTACCCGTAATTCTAGTCTTCCCCCACAAAACTTCTCTACATCCAACTCTTCTTCCATCCCCAGCGCTGTTACCGTACCTGCAGACCCCTCATTAAAATTTGTCGCTGCTCGAAGCACCCGGTAAATCTCTTGCAAAACACCCGGAATCTTAGCCGCTTGGACCATGGTCCAAAATGATGTACTCGTTACGATGTCAAAACTACCTGTTGAAAAGGGTAAAGGTAGTAAAGAATCCATCTTTTTTCCCCAATGAAAACCTTCATCATGCGTTACCCCATGTTTAAGCCCAATTTGATGTTCGAGAGTTTCGTATCGATAGTATCCTCGGTCGGGTATGTGCTGGGCAAGGACACCAGATTCATGGTTCAATGTTGTATCGGAATCCGTTTCATTGTTATCCGATCGTTTAATCCACATTGATTGAAGACTCTGTATTACCATGCATGATGGATGAGTTAATTCTTCATCGAGTTTAGCAAGTCGCCTATCCAACGTTAAACAATGCTGAACAGTATTGATAACGTTAATATCCAAAACTCTTAGGTTATCAAGATATTTCCATGGCCAGGTTTCATAACGATACAGCTCACATGCAACATTCGACAGTGTTAAATTTGACAGCGATGATAACGACATACTTCGATGCTTCAATCCCAGTGTTGATGATTGCTTAACAACTGACTTAACTGAACGTACACCAGGCCGCTCATTTCGCTCCGAAGTCATGGTTAATGAATGTGGAATAGAGTTAGTTACCATCAATGGACGGCCTCCAATTTTATCTTCGTTGACCACAATGTCCGAAACATGTAATAAATCGTGAGATTCAGCCTTACTCATAGTATTTATACCACTTTTGCTAGCCTTATTGCGAATTACCGAACGTAAAACTGAACTGGACGTTTTCTTGCTAATAATATTCATGCTAGTTTTACCGTTAAGCTCTACTCCTGTTCCGCATTTATTTCGCCCTTCAACTGGATGGTCTGAGCTCGACGAAACTCGGGAATCCAATGAAACAGTCGAGCAGGATTCCAATGATTCTAATCGTCCGTTTGCTTCTATATCGCTTGTATTGGTCCTCATTTTATCCTGGTCAACTTTTCCTTTGTAACCAGAATTTCCGCCACGATTTACCTTTTCACCATCTCCTTCATCATAAGCAAGTACCGACTTCACTTTATCATTAGCGTTTGATGTCGTTTTTTTACTAGAAGATTTGGTACTTGAACTCCATAACTTCCACTTGCGTTGGGTTTGACGACGTTGTCGTCGTTGTCGCCGGAGCAAATCTAGTAAGAGTAGCCTACGTTCTGGCTCTGTAACCTCTTCATCGTCTTCAGCATCAATCTGAATTGATGTAACACGTTTAATTCCTTCTTCACGCTCTCCACTAGATAAACGACCTGATCCACTTTCAGAAGGCGGTGGTGGAGGAGGAGGTAAACTTGGCGATAATGGAGAGGTCAGTGGTGTTAAGAGATTATTAGCCGTTGAAGAATGCTCCGGATGAGAAACAATGCTCACAATTGACGGTGAGTTATCGCTATCAACGTGGTTAATAGTTCGCGGGGATAACGAAATATATTGCCCTGGTGAGGTTTCTGGTGTCATATACGCTCCTGGAGAGTAAAATATGTGGGGCGGATGACTGACTAATGCTAGAGACAAATTCGGTGAAGCTGTGCTGCGTGTTGATGTCGTAATGCACCCTTTACTGCTTGCTATGGTATTATCTATTTTTTCGCTAACCTTGCTTTTATTTTCCAAGTTCGCTGCTTGGGTAACCCCGTCGGTTTTCAATGAGGATGTGAGATTCGGTATACATGTAAACTGGTCACTAGTGTCAGGCCCACTGCGACTAGGATACGCTTCAGGCGCACATGTGCGAGAAGTTTGATGTAATTGCTGGTGCTGGTAATTTGATCGATGATGGTAAAGGTGATGATGATCTTTAGCTGCTAAATTATGCTCAACTTCCCATTCTGAGGGCGCTTTCCATGCATTAGACGAATCAACACAGTTTGTAACTGTTGACTTATTGCAAGAAGATGCGGTATAGGGTCGAACGGTGCCCGGCCCTCGACAAGGTATTGACTCATACGGTAGTGTGTTCTCATGATGATACATGGCCACCGTATCATCGTTTTCACAAGGGAGGGATGAAATGGCATGCTGATGGTGTACTTGATGCTGCTTAAACTGAGAAGAATGACTGGCTTGGATTGCCTCAACCGACTTACACACAGATTGCATTGATGTGCTATTTGTCAATCTATTCGACGGTGCAGTCCCTCCCGTCGGAAGTGGGTTTTCAGGTCCTGAAGGTCCCAATTCACTGTTATGTGAATGAACGGTCGCAAGAGGTGTATATCGACTATCTGTTAGCAAAGCTGAAGTGGCTGACTGAGGATTAATATGCGCTGTACTGTGCGAATGAGAATAGTGCCATGCCACGTTACACTCAGATCCTGGAGAAGCGGGAAAGGACGAAAATTGATGGTGATGATGATTGCAATTTGTTGGGACTTGCTTCAGTGGTTGAGATTGAGAAAGTGGTGATGTCGCACTAGCACTGTTACATACACTAGTATTATTGCTGCTTGATATGGTAGTGTTAAAACCGGATGTTAAACTGGTCGTGGTTGAAGTATTACCGACGGAATGTATATCATCATCACAGGCGGATATGGTAACGTCCTTTTTAATTATGGGATCGAAGTTGGAATCGCTCTTCTTCGCTTGTAAAGCGTAAACGGCATCTTTAACACGATCATAAGATTCACATATTGCGGCTGGATGAAGTCTTGCTGATGATGACCAACATCCTGCTGCTATATCATTAAGATCATGCGCAGGGCTTAGATTATAATCGTCCTCGTAACTTGTGTACACTGACTGATAATCCTCGAGAAGTGTAGTAGGAGCATCTATGGGAGCTCCAGATGGGAGAGTTTGCAGAATTTTAACGCCAAAAGTAGCATCAGGATGAAGCTCAGGATCCCGAAGATTGAAAGACGGTTTATGAAGTTGTTGTTTGCGAGAGTCTGCAAAGATTCGAGAACATGAAGGGTAGGAAGATGAAGATGAAGATTTAAAGTAGGCGGAAACGTGATGATCTGATGATTTAACAGGCCCTCTTGGGGAACGAGAACGGGAAGAAGATGAAGCATCAATTTTGGCAGACGAAGTTGATGTTAAGGAAGTGGGGGTGACGGGACCCCAGCCGGCCAGGTATAAAGGTGATTTGGTACCATGAGCAGAGGGAATGGATCTGTTGCAAGCGGAAGGAGAAATCGACGAGCGACTAGTAGAACCGTCGTGGGCCTGAGCTTTGCGATTGCGGCGTTGACCAACTTTTTCTGTTTTCCCGTCGGTCCAAGAAAGGTCAGCGCTGAACATGGCGGAAACTTAAACAACTCAGATCAGTTGGTATAGCGAGACTGAAAAATGGGTAAGAAAACAATTTTGAGAATGGAGCTGAGAACTACAAGGAAAGAAAAAACAAGAAACAGGAAAACACTGCGGTTTAAAATAGCAAACACTGAGGAAGAAGTAACGAGAAACTCAAAGAAATGGAACAAGGATAAGCTAACGATGAACGACAACCAGTAGAGAACCTCGGACAACGATAAGAATGGAAAGGGAGAAAAGCGATGAAAAGATAAAAACTAGGCAGAAGTGACAGGTTAATCAATATAAAATAAGGCGAAGGGAATAATGAATGTTAGGCGGCGGTGGTAGTAGTGGGGGAGGAGGAGGAGGTGGTGGTGGTGGTGGCGGCGAACAAGATATGCATTAAACTGAGAGAAAAGAGGGTGGAAGATATGAAGGACAGGGAAGGGATAATTTGAAATAGAACGAGAATTGAAGCGCCTCACGATTGACAGTTTAGTATGTTTGTGAAGGAGGCATTAAGTGGATACAAAGAGATGTGTAATAAAGGGACAGATGGGCTTGGAATATGATGAAGAGGCGCCAGGTATTGATGGAAGTGGAAATAATGTCTGGGAGTATATTAGAGAGGAAAAAGTGAAGACGGGTTTGTACGACAAATAGCAATGATTCAAGCTGACTGACGAAGGTAAAGCCGAAAAAGCAAGGTTAGTGAACAAGAGAGAGAAAACTGAGGATGGTAGAAAAGGGACAGAAAGCGTCGACGAAGGAAAGTGGAGAATGATAGGGAACACGGAAAGCAGCGGTGATGAGCTGGTTATTATGGCTGAAAAAAGCTGCTATGATACAGCGAAGAAAGTATTCATCAATTGGGGAGAAGAGTAAGGCCATCATAGTAACAAGGGTACGTAATGGGACGGAAATGAAGACGGAAGAAAAAGAGTTGGGTTAGAATTTTGGGTGTGTATTTAATTAGAAATGATTAAAGTAATGGAAATGCGTGGCGCCTAAGTTTATGAGCGGGGAATATATGATATAATAAGTTGAAGGCGTCAAGACTCGGGGATTTAAAGGAGATAAATGCGGAGAAAGTGAAGAATTAAAAAGTGGACGATGAATCGACCATCCCGAGTAGAAACTTATATATCGACAGCGTCTCAAATAGTGAATGTGATGCAAACGCCCAAGTGGACGTTGGTGGAGGTTATAGGGAGAAATATGAGACGAATAGAACGTTCAAGACTCTTGTGAAAATAGAAATAGGAAGGATAATAGAGGCAGGTAAATGGGATAGTGGGTTAATGGGTTAAAAAGGAGCACAGTCAAAGCGAATGGTGTGGAACGAGGCGGATGAAGGAAACTGATGATTGTTAAACATGAGTACAAATTAAGAAATTAACAGGAGTAGAGTTTGACACATAGGATAAATTGATCAGCAGGGGCCTTAAAGATGCCCAACTTAGGCAGATAAGACGAGGTGTGAAGTTTTTCGGGAAGAAGTTCACGTCAAGGATCATTATTACAGACAATGCAAAAGTTGCTAATATGAGCGTGCGGTAGAAAGTTAGCTGACGCAGGTCATGAAAGTTTGACTAGGATCGCCTATCTTAGCAGCGGTGTAACTTATCATGAGAATGGTTCGCCTTGAGCGTTTGCATTTACGCATAAAGGCGGTAAGACGAGCATGGATATTAACCCCCCTCCCCACCCAGACAAAAAGGTTTTGTTTCAACATGGATTAACAGCATGTTTAGTAGGCAGGGCGAGAATGTAGTTTGTGAATTTTGCAAATATTGCTGACGGTATGTCATACAGCACACAATATTTCTCTCCTGTACAGAGAGGTTCAAAGTTAGAGTGAACAGCTTGACGCAAATTTAGCAAGTTCCTTCATTTCTAAAAAGGTAGTGGGGAGAGAGGGCGCAAGGAAGAGAGTTGATCGGCTAGTTTAGTGACATAATAACGCCAACGAAGTACAAATAATAGAGTCCCTGAGTTGAGCGTAACACGGAGGGAGGTGAACTTTGTGCACTATGAAGATGTCGATTCAGGGCGCAGTGCATTGGGTTAGCGGTAGAGTGGGAGAGAAAGTATAAGGTAGGTCGAATTAACAACTAGATTGAAAGCTTAGCTTGAGTACAGTATTGGCGATATGGTTTGCGAACGACGAAGAAATGGGAAATTTATGCAAATGAGGTGTCAGCATGGCTAAATCTCTATATACATTCACATATATAAACATATGAATGAAATGGTAATTTTATCAAGGGAAGTGTGGGTAAGAATTGAAGTTTATGAGTACAAGCAAAAATAGAAGAAATTTAACCAGTGAAGTGTAAACCTGATAAAATAAACTGGGTTAAGCCAAATTACATGTACAGTAACAGATAATCCCGTAACTAAAAACTTGGTTCACGGGAAAACATGTAGTTAAGTATTAAAATCTCGAACAAAATTTCATATTTATACTATTATAAATGCAAATCCGCGACAAATACACCTGGGCGTATTCCTATTCTCCGCTACCCCATAATCACAAATTCCCGAATACTCCGTTTTAACTTCGACTCACAATCATACAAACCACAATCCGACTCAGGACAAATTTTTTCATGTCGATTTCAGCGGAGTCGGTTTCATTCGATTTACCATTAACATTGCTTTTTCCGTAGGGCTGACCATGTAACTAGATTTTGATTGGACAATACTAAACCCCCCTAATACACTTGTCCCATTAGCCTTGCAAATTTCCTAATTAGGTAAGTTAGGTCGGAGCCTTCCTGATCAGCTTTTCTGGCCGCTACTTCTCTAATAAATATTCTTCAGTTGTCCTCATTCCTATTTAGGTACTACCGCTTTCCGTGATCGTTGTTTCTACCTTTAACAAGGATTCTCGTCGTTTTGAGTTTTTTTTATGTTAGGAGCTCAGTTTTTTGCTATATAGCTTTACAAGTATCTTTGTCGAGTGATCGGATTGATGGTTCGTTGGTTCGTTGGCTTGCTTTCTTCTACTCTTTGGCTCATTCGGGCACTCGCTGCTCTGCTTGTTTTCTCTTCAAACTCCGTTACCGTGTAAACTTTGGAAACGGATTTCCCAGCCCAATTTTTCAGTTTGCCGTGACTTGCGATATTTCATTTTGTCAGTCGGGTCGGTTGGAAACTTTACGGCTAACACCGCTACGATTAAATTTCTTTAATGTCAACGCTTATCTATTCAAATCTTTGATGATCGTACACTTGTTGAATCATTCATTTCACATACTCACTCAATCACACTTTCATAACCATTACTTTCTACTCCCCATTTATTTCTCACAATTTGTCTATATACTATATATATAATTATATTTATATATAGTATATATAGCTATATATTTACGTTGAATTACGCCTCAGTTTTACCCCAATTCACCAGCAGATTTAACTAATCCAGCTCCGGCGGTTGCTTGATACGAAAACAATCGTTTTTGTCTCTTCGGTTTTTCCCCCGTTCAAATTACCGCGTCAATGCTTCCCCCCCCGCTCTTCACACTTTTCGACGCTTCTCACCCTTTTCACCATCATCACCTCTTTGCTTTGCTACGATCATCAAGCCCTTCATCGACTATTTTGTGAACACGTCATTCTGCACATCATCCCTTCTCTTCCACCTTCCTTACCTATCATCATCCTTTACATCAAATTAACTTCTTTTCGCTCATCTTGTCTATTCAATTCATCTTGTCTCTTCCTTCATCTGTATACTTTCGCATTTAGTTAATAATTTTTTACCTCAATATGTTACTGCCTAACATGGACTCTATTCGTCGCTACAGCTTAGCCTTAGACGATGCGATAGCCCGTTCAACTTTTGGCCGAGTATTTCGCCTCGAAGGGTCGGGTCATGTAAGTTAATCTTGGAAAATATCTTAAAATATTCCATACCAAGTGCTGGTTAACCATTCAACTAATAATTTTTCCACAGGAAAAGGAAATTCGCGGAGCCCGATTTCTCACGGAAGTCCGTGCAGGCATAACTACTTTCTTCACCATGTCGTATATTCTAGCCGTTAACGTAAGTTTAGCCTATTCTGAAGTTTGCGCACGCAAAGCTCAAGATTAAACATCATGGTACTCACGCTTAAATCTAGGCATCAATCTTAACGGATAGCGGCGGAACATGCGTTTGTCGTGAAGCCAAAGAAGCCGCATGTTCGACCAATGCAGCTTACCAAAAATGCCTTCTCAGTGAGTGTTAACTTAGCGCTATTTTACGTTTCGCCATTCGCCAATTTTGCGCCCCTCTTCTTCCCCCGAGTTTTGTGAAAAGTTTACCGTGTCCAAACCCTTTACTCTCCTTACAACAATTTATTGATCTTTTGACCCACCGTCACAAGTTTTATGCTATGTGTACATTGCATGCTAATTCCTCGCTTGCAGCGCTTAACCGGGACTTGATTACCGCCACCGCCGCCATTGGGTGCTTAGCTTCTTGTTTATTCGGTTTTTTGACAAATCTTCCTGTTGCATTAGCGTAAGTATGGTGGTAGTTATCCTCCAATATATTTATTTTCTTTTTTCTGAGCTTCATCGATTGTACCCTACTCCGGCATACTCTATTTTATTGGTCATTTATGTACCAAATATCTTTCTCTCCCCGTTACACTGTGTATCTCTCAAACGCCACTGTCTGTTTAACATCCCGACTGGATATTTCAGCTCCCCTGACATTTTGCTATGCTTAATCCATTGCTTTGTATCACCCAATGCTTAAATTTACAATTTGCGTACGCACGCACGCGCGTGTGCCCACACGCCCCTGTTCTCATTTCAATATTTCTTTCTCACTTGCTAATATTGACATTGTACAATACTAGGCCCGGTATGGGACTTAACGCTTATTTCGCCTATCAAGTAGTGGGATACCACGGATCGGGTAATGTCTCTTATCGGATGGCCTTAGCGGCAGTCTTCATCGAAGGATTTATCTTTATTTTTCTTTCTCTACTCGGAATGCGACAATGGCTTGTTCGCTTACTACCTACAAGTATTAAGATAGCAAGTGGTTGTGGTATCGGACTCTTTCTATCACTTATCGGTCTAAGCTACAATGCCGGCATTGGTGCAGTAACCGGTGGAATGACCACACCAATTCAATTGGCGGGCTGTCCATTTCAATATCGAAGTGAACAAACTGGTGACTGTTTATCACATAAATTACAGAACCCATCTGTATGTCAATGATTTTTGATTTTTTTACTTGATTTTAAAGGTCAATTTTAAACTAATCGGTGAACAGATGTGGATCGGAATATTTGGCGGTGGCATCCTAACGGCTTATCTTATGAGTTATAAAATAAAGAGTGCTATCACGATTGGGATTTTGTTTGTTTCGATTATATCATGGCCGTAAGTTCTTGAAATTATCAATGCTGACCTAGATGAAACCAAACTAATGGGATGATTTGCACGCTAGACGATCCACATCTTTCACATTTTTTCCGTACACTGATCTGGGTGAACAACGATTTAAATTTTTCAAACAAATTGTTACCTTTCGTCCCATGGAGTTAACTCTCAATGCCGTGGATTGGAATATAAGTAAAGCACCGTCTGAATTTGCCCTTGCTTTAATAACATTTCTGTACGTCGATATTATTGACTGTACAGGTACATTGTATTCCATGGCACGATTCTCCGGTGTTATTGATCCTGATGATGGAGACTTTCCTCGGTCAACTCTCGCATATTGTACGGATGCGTTTAGCATTAGTATAGGCGCATTATTCGGAACTTCACCTGTAACAGTGTTTATTGAGTCGGGAGCTGGCATCGCAGAGGGTGGTCGAACGGGATTAACATCTATGGCTACAGGATTCTGTTTTCTGGTATCCATTTTTTTCAGTCCAGTTTTTGCTTCGATTCCACCATGGGCTACCGGTTGTACACTTATACTAGTTGGCTGTATGATGATTCGCCAGGTTACCATGATCAATTGGCGATACATTGGCGACGCTGTACCCGCCTTTGTTACTTTACTTTTTATGCCCTTCTCTTATTCCATAGCCTACGGACTTATTGCTGGAATAGGTGTTTATATTGCTTTGAACAGTCTACTTTACCTTACCAAATATATTTCACGAGGAAGAATTGTTCCAGTGGATGAAGATCATCGTGAATATTGGACGTATAAGCCTGGTGGATCCTTACCTTGGTTCATACGCGCAGTTCAGGATCCCCATGGATTCTTCCGCGATCCTTTAGCCGAGAGAGTCGGTCGGCGTGCAGGTAGTTGTGATGATGCCACAATGAGTGAAAAAGCTCTACGACGCAAAGTATCCCGACACGCTAGCGCATCAGGGTCGGCCAATTCTGACTATAGTTCGGGTGAGGCAGTGCAATTAAAAAACTTTGAAAGAGCACGCTTAGCCGTACATCACCATCATCCAGGTCTGGCTACACATAGCGGCGAACTCGAAGTTACCGGCACTAATGGCCATGATTTTCTAGTTTGATTGAACGCCATCCTATCCGCGTGCATAAAGGCTTTATTACATCCGTATTAATTTCACTTGTATTTTACACTTTAATGATGATGAAATGCCACTGATGACACCATCTGGGAGAAAGTGTGTTGTTCAAGATGGTCATATCTGTAAGCTTACTGAGCCTGCTCCCGACTCAACTTGTTTCTCTCTTCGTTCATCGTTTTGCCATTTATATTGTTGTTTGTGCGTTTGTGTGAACATGCTTGCGTCTCATTACCCTTGCTGTGGCCTCACTTTCCGCGGCAGTCTTTTATACTTATTGCGGTTGTGTACTTTACACACGAATGGTGGAAGGTTATACGTAAACTTGTCATTTTAGAAAAAGGTTAGGTTACACAAACGAAAGTTTTTCGCGGCTGTTCACCATGCCGTGTATGAAAGATGCCTTAGTTGGTCTGTTTGTTTGGTGCACACTTTAATAGTCCGACATGAGTAAGTCTAGCTCTTCGAGTGGTAAACTTTCCGGGCTTGGGAGTACAGGTGAAGAGTAAAGAATATTATAAGCAGATGATGACGAGCTGTCTGTGAGATAATCGTCACGCGGAACCTGTTGTATACTCCATAATTCAGTTTGGTGTGATTTTCGTGATGCTTCATATGGAAACCCATCAAATTCGGACGATTTGAACGTTTGACCATTTGAAAAAAGATCGCAAACAAGTGTGCTCGGGGCATCGGGAAAAGGAATAGCGGAAAGGGGATGCTGGGTTAAGGATCGACATCGATGAGCTAGATAACTGAATTGAAGTTCGTCATATTCTGGGTCGTTTATTGTTGCGGCGTATTGATGTTGGTAGTATTGGCATGGAGAGTGAGACAACGGTATCTGTGTAGGATTAAGTTGAAGGTCAATACATGGTGAAAGATTAAGCTCGGGACTTGATGATGCCGTATCACAGTTCCTTGAAGTATTCATCAGTGAAGGTGATGGGTAAGAAGTTGTGGTAACGGATGATCGACACTGCAGTTTGGTAGTCGATTTACATGAGCGTTGTGATATTGATGAAGGCTTCACCGGATTTTTCAAATTGATCAGCGTAGTTGGCGTAGCTTGAGCTGCAAGAGACGATGCGAACGAGTAAGGGAGTCTTGGAGTATCCCGTAAAAAGTATGCATATACCTGCCGCGGTGCTGTGGATACAATGATTCGATCAAGTGGACAGGGAAATTCTAACGTCCACGGGCGCTTAAAGAATGAGGATAATCGTGAAGATAGTACACTCGACGGGTTTGTTGAGCTAAATGTTTCTCCATCCCAATCAATCGTAAGTGTGTTAACTTTGCCCCGGTATAAATGTCAATCTTTTGAACTGAGCTTACCGGGATAAGGGATATTGATTAACAAGAGCAATCAAGAGATCGGCAAATGTATGAGGCTGATTCTTAGTGCATCTTATGTGTTCAATTACGCGCAGAATTAGTTTATCTCTCCGTGCTAGATAGTGAAAAGAGAATGATTGGGTTGTCTTAATTGGTGCGAGTACGGGGATTTTTGATGTTCGTATACGTTTTGTTGGTGGATGTACTGCTTCCACTGTCGATGCCAATGAAGTTAAATTTACTTCAATATTTTCAACATTTGAACAAGCAGAAGATGAACGATTGTTGAGTTGACAGGCTGTGTAATCGAAACCAGTGGATAATTGAGACATAACGAGTGAAAGCACTTATGGAAGAGCATTGTTGGTGTAAATGTAAGAATAGAACGTTGCGCAAATGATTCCAGAAGACTTGTAACAAGAGTTAATCTCGATAGTATATCACGTTCCCATGATTCTTCTAGGAAGCAATACAAATCATAAGCCTCGTGCTGTGCACTTTTGTTTTCATATTCAAATGTTATGACCTTTCTGAACGATAGTGCACCTTCCACTAAGCTTTTTGGATTGGTTTTAAAACATTCAATTGTCCTTGCGATATTCATCCATTTTTGGAATCTTCAGAATGAATTTATACAAATCCTTCTCCATAAAAATGCTTCGATATTCCCAAATATCATACCATAAACACTTTTGCTACAGCCAACTATCTTAAATATTTCCAAATTAGGAAATATTTGAAGATGAATTTTTGAAAACATTCATTTAGAATTAGATAAAATTCGTGGGAAATTCTTTTGAATTCTTTCAAGATTCCAGAGTTAATAGAGTAAGAAGTACATCAAAAAGTTTCTGAATAAAAGTGAAAAATATTCGATCTGCCATATACTGTTTATTCTGTCCGTGTAAACATTCCCAAGAATAAAGAGTTAGAGAGATATCATCTTCTAAGGGAGTAAACGTTATTTCAACATCAATAATAGGATTTATTGTTGCTGAGATTTTATTCGCCGGAAAGATTTTAGTACGTTTTAAAAGATTGTTGGAAATTGACTTGAGTGAATTAATTGCTGTGGTGGTTTTATTATCATTTTTATGATTGGTTTCGGTGGAAGAATCGTCCTTGAGTTCAAGATTTGATATTCCCGGTAAGATGTTAACACATGTATCAAACATAAAATTTAACGCACTGGAACTTATGGCTGAAATGTTTGGATTTCCTGATGCATTTATTCTGCTTAAATCTTTAAAGCACCGACGAGCCGATGCTAATAACCCTGTACAAAACTCGAGAGATTCTTTACCTCTTGTTTCTGGCTGTTTAACCCACATCATAATGGAGTCTATTAAAGTATCGTGTGTGTAATTTAAGTCGATTTTCACTGGAATAACGTTGACACAACAAAAACAAGCATTTTCCATGTTGTTAACGTCGCAACACCGGTTCGCCACAAATACCCCCAATAGTATTGATGAGGGAAGTATATTTTGGATAAATTGTCTTGGGCTATAATTTTGTACGTGATAATAATCGTCTAAATTATTCTCGATATCAAGGTAGTTTAAAATATTTTTAAATCCTGATATTCTATTGAATTTTACCAAAGAAAATACTGCTCCATAAACGGCTAAAATAAGACTCTCCAAAGAAATCTTCTGTTGAATTGCAAGAGCTCTGAGTTGTTTCAATTTGCCGAATACTGCATAATTTGGACTGTTAATCTGCTTGCCCCAGCTACAACAATTCTCCGGATTAACATATTCTGAAATTTGCCCTTCACTAACTGGAAGTTGTTTCACTTGTCCAATATCCTTCAAATACTTTTCCCAGAATGTATCTCGTTGCTCGATCCCTTTGTCGTTCCAAACTCGAGAAATATATTCAAGCATTGAAGTGTATCCATATTCACTTTTATCATTATTCTCCATATTAGACATTTCAACTATACGCCGAAAATCTTGCTTTAATAATTTGAGACTTATTGCATCATAAAGCCCGTGGAATATAGTCAATTTAAACTTAACATGCTTGTCCATTGACTCTAATAACCATATTCGATACAAACGTTCATTCCAGTCGATATTAGTTGTTGCTTTGTGAATAACTTGAACTAATTCCACACCATCTTCATAAGTTACCGCCATGAACTCGGTTCTTAACATTGCAAACCGATTATCAAGTTGAATGACAATTTTATCAAACAAAGCTTCGTTCATTACATCTTTGCTTATCCTTCCTAGTGTGACATGGTGAAAGAAATTATTTAACCCACTATTAAGAGCCCGGCTCACCATGTAAATCTGTCCGCCCAAAGCTGGTAAAATTATTTCGACGTCACTGGTACTCTGCCCAATCTCCTCATGAATATTTTTTGCCTTTTTTTCTCCCCAGACCAGAATTTCAAGACTTTGGATACTAATTTTGGAATTTGAACTGTCTATATCATCCGTAATTCGGTGAGCTCGACTTGCAATCTGTTGTAAAGTGCGTCCACTGATTAAATATTTAATACTTAGAGCGATACCTCGAGATCGCAAGATTCCCATCACCTTAATTGCGCTAATTGAATCAATTCCAACGCTAACCAATGTATCATGCTCCGAGTCAATATCATTTACGTTGACGCCCCCGACTTGTGCGACAACATTAGCCAATTCTGATACCATTTCATCATTACTGTCACAAATTTCATGAATTTCAAAGTCAGAATCGTTCACTGAATCCATATCAAACCATTTTTGACCTCGCTCGACTAAAGTTTTGATACCTTCTCCTCCCAAGTCATTGCTAGTGATTATTTCCTTGAGGATCTCGTCCAAGCCTTCAACTATACTTAACCCATAACCTGCCAAAGCACCATTGCATTTTGCACGCCAAAATAATTTATTCCCATCAATTTGCGCTTCAGCAGCGATTGGAATTTCATGCCCAAATTCAGCAATTCGTAAAGAATATAGCCCATCTTTCTCACTACGCAAACCAGTACCTTGATAAATGAATAGGCTATCGAATGGTAGGCCATCCTTAAAAATTTGGTCATTATCTTCTCGAATTATTTGCGCTAACTGACTCATAGAAATATCACCGGGCAAGCAAGATATTTCTTCCAACGTACAATGCACACTTTGTAAAAATTCATGGATCGATCCTTTGAAGAAACTGCGCAGTATTAACACGCGCATCATGGGAAACATGGTCTCCCAATCTTGTGCACTATTTCGTCCAGCTATAACTATTCCATGGATTACCTCGTTATAACACCCCCAGGCTCTACCTAAATAAATGGCCATACATGCTTGAGTTAAACTTTGCATGCTAATTTGATGTTCACGACAAAATCTTTGAATCTGGTCAAGTAGAATACTAGTTGAATGCTGACAAAATTGATTGTTAGTCCTACATTGTTGCGCCAATTTCTTTCGTTGTATTATTCCCTTCAAAATACATTTATCGATACCCGACAAATAGAATCTCCAGAATGCTAAATTTGGCTCTTTGCTTTCCCGGTATATACGCTCAACAATGCCATTGTAGCTTGGACGAGGAATATAGAAAGAAGTATAAGTGCGTTGCACGTCTTTGTGAATTAAGAGTAGAGAATGACCATCGTATACAGCATGAGAGGCGCTTAGCATGAACATTGGTTGCCCCATGGAATGAAAGAATGTAATGCGAAATGCAATTCCGGAGTTTTTGATTTCATGAGTAATATGATTGGACATGGACTTAATGAAATCCGTAAATTCGGGTAGTTCTCCATGACACGAAATCTGCTTAATGCTCGGACTCACGTCATCTCTAAACTGGCTTTCCACTACTTGCGCGAAATTAGCCTGTATATCCGTTTGATCGATGGGAAGAAATCGTGTGCGTAAGATTGGCGAATTATCAATTACAGTCTGCCAGGAATTTCGTAACTTAGTTAAATCCACATTATCAGCAACGCTGTACACTTCATGGATAATATACTTAGTATCGTTTGAGAGTAAAGTTTGCAGTAAAATACTCTCTTGGAAGGGTGTAGCAGGCAACGCAAGTTCAACATGCCGTCCCAACTTTCGCTCGACAAACTGGCGGATTTTTGTAAGTTCATCAAGGGGGATTGCATCGGGATCATGCTTCATTAAAACCATTTTATTAATGTCCAAGCTATTCACATAGTGAGCCAGTTCATCCAAATTCTCGATTCCAATAAGTTTCCTTAAGGATACCGAAATACCTTTCTCATGTAATAGGGATATCAAACGAATAGAATCAATGCTATCAATTCCCATATCAAAAAGTGTGTCCGATGCCTTCAATTGAGATATTGATATACCAGTGATACGTTCAATGCATTCCGCTAAAATTTCTACATTACCCGTCAATGATATTTCTGATACACTTTCACTATTGGAATGGTTTGAAGCAAGATGATTCTTAACGTTTAACTTGGCGCAATAGTCTGACCTGAAGATGGTCAAATCAAAGTTAACACTAGCTTTCAGTATTGACTTTAGCAGCTGCTTCATAATATTTGCTGCTTGCCTATTATTATATTGATCAATCCAATGAATGATGGAAAAGCAAACTTGATTTTGTGTAACCTGAACTTCCAAAGCCAAGGGATATGCTGAACAAGGTTCATCGTATTCACGAGTCCATAGTTCTCCGAAAGACTGGGCGGACTTGGATGTCTGATATACAAACAGTGTGTCAAACAGTGTGCGGTCTTTGGCAATTTTGCACCATTTTTTTATGTCACGTAGTGCAGTGTAATGGTAAGGTATGGCATCAACGTTGGCACAATGACATTGGTAAATAAGATCATGCCATGTCATACTGGATGATAAACGAATGGCCAGAGGGATGGTATTGAAAAGTGGTCCAATGACAGTATCGAGTGGAGCTTGAGCATTAGCGAAACTTCGTCCTGATACAACGTTACCTATTACTAGACCAGTGGCACAGTTGAATAACTTGGCAATTGTGACGATCCAGCAAGCCTGTATCACAGATACCTTGGTGACAAGTAGCTTACGAGCCAAATTTTCCAATGTATCAACAGAAATAATTCTTGAAAGTGTCCGAGTACAGGAATTGCTCGATAAAGGGGTATTCAAGGCAGAAATTGCAGGGAAGTCAAACCCAGTTAGAATAGATTGCCAATAATCACGCTGTTCTTGTAAACATTTTGTTCGTCTACAAAGCAGAGCACGATGAAAAGGTAGTCCGAATTGGATATTGGAATTGCCATGGTAAATTTGCCAGAGTTTTTCAGCCAATAAATCCATGCTATCAGCATCGTAAATACCGTGAAACATGGCGAAGCAAATAAATGAGTTATTAGAAGAAATGCCCACAATGACGCTGCATGTTGGTTTCAGGTTACAACAAAACGAGTTGTAGACATTATTCCACTCTTGGGTCATAGCAGTTCTAATGGCATGGTCAGTTGCACAATTAACTTCACGCCAGTCAGGAAGTTCAGAGCGACGAAGAGCTGCTTGCAAGATGCCAGCTGTAGGTTTAATTATAAAACGAGTGCGCAAAATAGGAAGAGCTTGATAAATTTGAGTCCAGGCTTGCTTAATTTTAAATATATCAACGTTGCGATTCAAACGGTAAGTAAATTTACTAAAGTATTTACTGCCAGAAGATCCTCTAAGTAAATCGTACAGCATGCCTTCTTGCAGCGGAGTACACGGTGTAACATATTCAATTTCGCACGGACTAACATTTAAACATGTAATGGCGTATTGTATATACTCATTACAAGATATATCAGCTTGAGTGCGAACAATAGTTTGAGGAATTTCTGCATGAAGGTTTGCAATTTCACGAATGGTGGGATATTTCATGATATTGGCAACGGACACATTTTGTATGTCGTTTGTCTTGAGTCGTTTGCAAAGTTCAATAACAGAAATTGAGTCAAATCCAAGTGAAAAGATATTTGTGTCGGGTGAAAGGTTACGAACTGATGAAAGTTTTCGTTCAGCAAGAATTGTGTTTAAGACGTTAATAACAGTAACTTCACAAGCAGTGAAATTAGCACTGGGGATAACTTTATCAATGAAGGACGAACGACGGGTACGCAAGAGTGTTAATTGATCGATTGATAGTGCAGCATAGAATGAGGAGAGGCTCTTATCATTAAGTTTATTATTCAATGTTAACGGAAAATGTGTAACAGGAACAAATAAACTTGGAATCATATAAGGTGGGAGGCGGTATTTGGAAGCGGCTAACATTGTATCGATGATGGAAAGGCTTAGAGTATCAGTGCAAAGTGACATAGGCTGATCAGTTGGTTGGGAGTGATGTTTGGGAACGAAAAAGGCAACGATAGTAGGCTTTGGATTAATGGCAGAATCAAGCAATAGACATGCAACATGAGAGATTGCACTCGTACTGTCATGAATGACATGCTCGACTTCGGAAAGTTCAAGACGCTGACCGTGTAGTTTTATTTGCTGATCTTGACGACCAATAAACTCAAATGTATTATCATGATAGATTCGAACCAAGTCACCGGTGCGGTAAATAGGGCCAAAATCAGGATTAATATCAATGAATTTTTTGAAATTAAGATCCGGACGGTTAATATATCCTTTACCTACTAGTGGACCATAGATACAAAGTTCACCAACGGCACCCCGAAGCACGGGAGAAGTTGAATCTGATTGTAGTATGAGGGTACCGACATTATCAAATTGGCGACCAATATTGGTGGGTTTAGCATTGATGGGAACGTTGGGGAGCATAGTAACCCCGATAGTAGTCTCAGTCGGACCATATGCATTGTAAAGTGCTCCAGAATGAGCCCATGCTTGAAGAATATCTGATTTGAGCATTTCTCCACCTGAAATTAATATACCTTGACGTAACAGCGGGAGGGAATCTGGTTGAATTAAATGGGCTAAACTGGGTGTCAGATCAACATGAGAAATACGTGATCGATTTAAGAATTCAGGTAAATCGTCCAAAATCTCTTCCCGAGCAGCTGCTACCACACACATTCCAACGGACCAAGTGTAAAACATTTCCATAACGGATACATCGAAATGAAATGCAGCAAACTGAAGAAAGCGACCTGAGGAACTCCAGCGTGAGGTAAATAATCGTTGAAATGCAAGAATAGCCTGGATGCAATTGGCATGACTGATTTGACAACCCTTTGGCACACCGGTTGTTCCTGATGTGTACAGGCAGTACATGGTATCATCGGTATTAATATTTAAGTTGTTATTCTTTAGCTTGGGATTAATGGTGAAATCTATTTCGTCAACGGCAAAAACAGCAATGTCGTCAATATCAGAGTTACCACATATACTAAAAATGAGGTTGCGGGTAGTGAGAAGGATACGTATACCAGCATCACGCAGGATGAGAACCTTGCGAGAGTGTGGTGCCGCGGGATCGAGAGCAACATAGGCACAACCAGCTTTGAGAATTCCAAGAACAGCAAAATAAGCCACGGGAACCTTTTCGAAACAAACAGCAATAATATCACGGGGAAAAGCAGAATGGGACTGTAGAAAATTTTGGACAATTGTACCGTGAGTATTAAGTTGTGAAAAGGTCCATGACATGGAATGGCTTGAATATACAAATTCCAGAGCAACTAAGTGAGGTGTTTCAGCAGCACGAGCTTCGACAAATTGATGAATGAGACCGTATTGACATGGAATATTTGAGGTTTGAGGGGGAGTGATGGAAAAGAGTAAGTGGGATGAAATATCAAACGGATTATCAAAGTTTTTGGGGTTGACGGCAAGTAGGGTAAGAAGAGTATGGGAGAATTGCTCGAGCAAAAGTTGAGCTTGAGGAACAGGAAGTAAATGTGTCGTGTGGGTAAGGGTGATCACCAGAGTATCTTCTGATTCGATACTTAATTGAATAGACACGGCAAACTCAGTTGATACATGATTAGAAGCTAGAGTCCAATCAGACGGTAGAGTTACGTTATGAGGATCACTAGCGGGAACGTTAAGGTGGAGAAGGGTAGACTGATTGAGATTGACACCGGTTTGGCCACGCCAGCGTAGAATATCAGCCAAACTAACGCAAGGTAATCGACGAACGGAGACATTGAATTCAAGAGCATCAGCCAGTAAACATGAATCGGATTTATCTAAAGAGATATCAAATGGTATTGTGACGAAACACGGAAAGGCAGCTGAAAGTAAATTATCCGTATAACGACCAGATAGTATAATATAGAAAGCAACATTAATATGAGTAGTGTACGCAGACAAAATTTTAGCCCAAGCAACTTGAGCAGCAATATGAAGCGTAATACCAAGTTTACTGCAGGCGGCAGATAAATGCGTATATTTTAAGGGACAAGGGTAACTTGTAGTAGCAATGGTGGATTCAGGAACAGTGGCGGGTGAAAGAGAAGGAAAGGATGTTAGACAAGTAGTACGAGAATTCCAAAATTTCTGGGGATCAAGTAAGTCGTCTGCGTTCACAAGAATGTCATTGAGAATGTTGTACAAACTGGGACGTGAACAAGATTCCGAGATGCGTTTGTACAGATGATGAAGATCGTGAAGGAGCATGTTCAAGCTAGTTTGATCGAAGAGGGCATGGTGAATGAATAAATGCATATTAACATGAATCAGAGTGGATTGAATGATGACATGCCAGGGAGGACGTTCAAGATGATCAAGGAAATTTGCCGGATGAAAATGGATGTCTGTATCAGTATCATTAAATTTGGAAGATAAGTGATGGGTAAGATCAAGTGATGGATAAACAAGCATAGCATATTCAGAATTTGGAAGACCAATATGATAAAATCCAGTGCGAAGAATTTCCATTGAAGTGACCAGGGAATTCCAAGCAGTGATCAAACGAGCGCAATCAGTTTGCAATGGTAACTCATAATTGAAGTGAGCAATGTAATTGGTACCTGCAGACTGAACGGTACTAGTAAGAAGGCCAACTTGGGTTGATGTGCAAGGATAAATGATGGTAGATGGTGGTAGATCTGGAAGGTCAGCGTAAATTTGAGCGGAAAATTGGTCTCGGAAATCCGAAAAGTTGAAAGATGAAGAAGTTGATTGGGATGATGATTGGAGAAAGGAGGCTAAACTGTTGATTGTAGGATGGGTAAGTAAATTGAGGGTAGTTATGTTGTAACCAAGGTTGCGAAGATGACGTGCTAATGGAGCTGCAGTGATACTATCAATTCCCAGATTATAGATAGACATATTCGGTGAAATACGAGATTTATCAACGTTGGTAAAGAGTGATAACGCTTCACATAATTTGGATTCATGGGAGGTTGGTGAAGGTTGAATTGGTTCAGGAATAGAATGATGACGTTGATCGAATATTCGGTGTAAGGCAGCACGGTCAATTTTACCGCTTGACAAGCATGGTATGCATGGAATATCTAATATTGTAGTGGGAACCATGTAAGGAGGTAGTCGAAGTTGAGCATAACGGATGAGTTGTCCAACTAGAGTGGGCGAAAAAGTTACATTTGAGATTACAAAAGTAACTAGTCTAGCTGGTGTACCAACAAGTAAACTGACTGCATCGTTAACAAAGGTGGAGGTGCGTAAAACCGAGTTAACTTCTTCTAGTTCGATACGATAACCGTTCAATTTAACTTGGTCGTCGCAACGGCGAATAAATTCAAAAATATTGGAAGAGAGTTGACGAACAAGATCGCCAGTACGAAAGAAGACTAGAGAGTTGAGATGAAAAAAATAGCGAGCGGACTGAGCTGGATTATCATAATAACCAGTTGCAAGTTGAGGGCTTGCGATGCACAATTCACCCACGGCGTAACAGGGTAAAATAATTGTAGATTTAGGTTTTGTAACACAGAAAATTGTACCGGTGAAAGGACATCCGATAATTTGATGGCGTAAAGAGGGGGACATCTGTTGAATTGAGCATAAGAATGTTGCTTCAGCGGGACCATAAGCGTTATAGCATCGAGTGGACCATTTATTGACTATTTCACGACGTAAAGGTTCACCTATACAAATGAGGCATTTAACGGACGGAAGTGTATCGGGAGACAAATGAACGGCCACAGACGGGATGAGATCAAGAATATCGGGTTTCAAGGATAAGATGACATTTGTTAAGTCATCCTGAAGTAATTCAGGAGCAGCAGCACAAAGGGTGATACCACTAGCCCAAGCGAAGAAACAATCAAAGTAACACATATCGAAAGCAGGGGCAGCGAATTGAAGGATGCGAGAGGTGATTTTCCAAGGTAAATTATTTTGAGCGTTGGTTATGGCAGAGTGGATATTATCATGGGAAATTTGTATAAGTTTGGGGGTACCGGTTGAACCAGATGTGAAGATTCGGTAAGCTATAGAAGGAACTGAAGGGTTAATGGGGGGAATAAAAGAGTCAAGAGTTTGATGGAGAGAAGGGTAAATGATATGAATGTCGGGAGGAGCCCAATTGAGAATTGAAAGGTTTTTAGAACATATAATAAACTGGGGAGATAAGAGTTGAACGGCAAGCTTTTTACGAATATCTGGCCAATTGACGGGAATAACAGTGAACGGAAAAGAAATCTTTAGGGCCGTAAGTATGGAAATGTAAAATTCCGGTGACTTTTCAGTGTGGATTATTATGGATGAGCAAGCTGAACAATTTTTTGTGATGATTGAATGAGCTAGAGAGTTTGAAAGTTTATCCAGTTGAGAGTAAGTAAGGGAAACGATTGAATGATGATTAGACAAGTATTCTAGAGCAATTGAATCCGAAGAGACCTGATCGAATTGTTGTAATAGCCAAGGCTTAGAATGAGGAGAAGAACGTATTGGAAGATCAATTGAATGAATTGAAGAATGGTTTAATGTATTCAAGGTGGAAAAGATGGTGTATATTGGAGAATTCCAGGATAAGGTAAGACGTAAAAGAAGTAAATTGGCCAAATGTAATAATTCAGTAGCATCGGCAGGTGATATTAGATTTTGATGATTTGACAGAGTAGTATAATGATTTAACTTCATGGTCAAAGTGTCACGAGTAGAATCGGGGAATATTTCAAAAATAATTGGAAAATTCATGGACCCTAAATTCGCTTCAATATTACCAAAGCTATACTCAATATTAGTAAAAGGATGAAAGAGTAATATTGAATTGAAGTTTACTTCAGAACGACCAGCATTGCGTAAACTTTGATTGATGAAACGTAAAGATGTCAGTTCATAAGGTATGATATTGATATAAATATCATGAATTGAACGAAGTAAACGCGCACCCGTTAATTCATCATTAATTCGAATACGAAATGGTAGAGTGTTTAAGCAAGGAAATATTAGATTATTAGTTGGAGTATAATTATGACGACCACTCAGGGTAACTCCGAATAATATATCCTTAACATTTGATTTCACATCATCAATTCCATTATCACAAATTAAATATAAAACCAAACTCCAAACCATCGTGAAAATATCTTTTGGCGATGCTTCAAATTTTCGACAAAACTCGGCAATTTGGGAAAAAGAAATTCCGCACGTAAGTGTGACGTCAAATCCACGTGACGGTGTATAGGGCGATGCCGATAGAGGAGGTAATGTGGCGCAGCAGAACTCTGATGTGGCGCAATAATCCAGCCAAAAGTCACGTGCGATGGGAGTATGGTGATTTTGGAGAGTTTGAAGAAACGAGATGTATTGTGGTGATGATGGTGATGGCAATGATAATATTTTGGAATTTCCAGCTATCAATTCAAATATTAATTTCACCGAGTATCCGTCAATCAAAGCATGATGAAAGGATAACATTATTCTCTTGGTTATATTATTCCATTCAATAATAAATGGTCGTTTATACGATAGCCTTTTAGTTCGTATCCGAAATTCCATATCTTTTTCAAGTTTTTCAAAATTCATTTCATCAGATTCAAAATTCTCCATAAATTCATCATTTGTAAATGGTGTTTCAATTGTACCCTGAATGAGTGGATAAACCGGAGAATCTGTTGTCACAAATATAGTATGAAAAATGCTTTGACTTGCTAGTATGTTGCGAATTCGTTCAATTAAACTAACCACGTCTATATTTTCGGCCACCCGTACAACGATTGTATGAACAAATTCTCGTTCTGGATCAAGATGTTTGTCCAATACCATTGATTCTTGAAGATATGTACATGGCCAATAATTCCGTACCCCGGGAATTTCATGTCGAATTGCTTTGTCTATTTCATCAAATGGAAGCAATTGAATATCTTCATCGTCATTAAAACTTGAGGTGCTTTTTTGGCTTAAAATTCTTGCTAAATGTCGAATGGTGGGCCGACTGATTATTTCTCCTGTCGATAATACTAGACCGTACCGGGATAAATCATGCGATAATTCAATAGCTTTAATAGAATCAATTCCATATCGCAACAGTGAGATGTCCCTTCGCAACTCCTCATCACTTGAGCAATCCGGTAAAAATTTACGCACACTCCGTTTAATCATATCCTCAAACCTTGTCAACTCATCTCCACATTTCTCATCTTCATCATCAGTTATAACCTCATAACCTTCAAGCAACTTGTGCAGTGTCTCAGTGTCAATTTTACCACTCGATGTTAATGGTATACCCGATACTGGCAGTATCAGATTTGGCATCATATACTCGGGTAATCTATCCATTAAATACTCTTGAATACGTTTAGATGTTTCTCGTACATCTGGTTTAGCAATCACTGTTATTGGTTCACTCATATTCGGCTCCCCACACCAAAACAGGCAAATCTCCTTTCCAAATCTACACGCCACCGCACTAACAACCTCATCAACTTCCCCCGCTAGTGTACTTATTCCCGTTAAGTCAATTCGCAGCCCATTTATCTTAACCTGGTCGTCAAGTCTACCTTCACACGTTAATCGCTCATCCCACAAAAGTCGCCCTAAATCCCTTGTTCGGAAAACCAAATCTTTCCATAGTTGAGGCCAGCGTATAAATTGCTCCGTGGTTCTCTCAGCAGCATTAATATATCCCGATGAAACTTGCCATCCGAATAAGCATAGCTCTCCGATACTTCCTCGTGGCAAAATAACTTGTGAGCCTGGCCGGCAAATCACCACGCCTGTATTAATCAATGGCCGGCCTATACAGTAAACTGAATCATCGCAATCAAATGGAGCTTTCAATATGCAAATATTCGTCGTCTCCGAAGGTCCGTATGCATTAACCAGTTTTTTTCCGCCCCATCGTCTTTGAACCTGACTACTCATCTGTTCTCCCGCACTAACAAGAAGTTTCACACTTGGAACTCGGCCTAAATGAATTAGTTCGCTAACACTAGGTGTTAGAAATAAATATGTAATACCGAAATATTCAATCACTCGTGAAATATCCGTCAATTGGACCCTCAATGGCACACTGCACAACACTTTTCCTGTATACAAGGCAAACAGAATTTCAAATGAACCAATATCGAAATTCTGCGCACACCCTTGCAGCACACGAGACTCATCCCCAAAGTCTGGATACTCTGACATTACGCTATTAATATGCGACGTTAAGTTTTCATGGCTAATTGCAATACCTTTGGCACGTCCTGTTGTACCTGATGTATATATTATATACGCAAATTGCCTTTTATTCCACTCCAAATCTCCTTCGGATTTTCCCATTATATTTTCACGCACGTCCAAACATGGCAAGTCTTGGAATGTTAATTCATCAGGTAAATTAACATTGTGAAGACAGGCCCATGGTTTAGAATCTTCAATAATCTGTCGTACCATACACAATGGTGTCCCTGTAGGGCGAATTGGCACATAAGCAAATCCCGCTTTTAAAACTGCCAAAATTGCAATGTACAATTCAGGTGCTTTGCACATGTATAGCAGTACAGAATGGGGATATTCACTTTTATTACCGTTTCTTAAAGTCATTAATTGCTCTACAAGAAAATTGCTCATCTGTCCAATTTGTCCGTATGTTAGTTTAACATCGTTCTCTGTATCAAGCTCGTAAGAAAAGTGTATAGCAAGTCTGTGAGGATCAAGCTTTGTCCATCTTTCAATACCCTCAACAATAGATAATTCCTGAGGCCGACATCTTTGCTTCACATCAACTATGGAAATTAGATGTCGCGGAAATTCATAAAATAGTTCCGCAACGCTAAATAAAGGATTATTTATGAAAGTTTGCACCAATTGATCAATTTGTTCAGCTAGAATATCCAGTTGCTCCTCTGAGAATGCCGTGCCAACGTATGAAATAGACACTTGTAGTGGCTCACTTGCAGTGCCTACTTTGATCTCAACTACAAGGGGAAATTCCGTTTCATCATGCGTTGATAGTATAGTCAAATCTCCTAAGTCCGTCAAAGGTAATTCCTGCCATACAAACAAGGTATCAGCTAGTGACTGTAGCGTTGAACGCTCTACGAGTCGGTGAATCTCAGACCATGTTAGAGCAGTATGTTCGCGAATCCCGGAAAAATTTTCCTGCAATTCACGCAAAGTCTTCATAAATCCTTCCCCTTCCAATTCAATCATATTCGTTCGCACAGGAACCACTGCAATACATGGAGCTATTAATTCGGCAATATCTCGAACCGGGATATTTCTACCCGTCAAAACACTAGCTATGCATGCAGGCTCACCGGTGTACAATTGTATCATTAGTGCAAGTGCTCCATGAAACAAAATATGAGGTGAGATAGCCCAAGCTTCACATGCTTCACGTACTTGTGAATGCGTTAAGCTAAGTTTTCTCCATCGTTCTATCCGCTGGCCTACTAAACCTAAAGTTTTTCCCGTCATATTTGGAAAGGCCTCATGTACTACAGTTTGGGCTAGATAACTACGCCAAAATTTCGTGGAGGCCAATTTAAGTTGCTCAAAATGATGGGACTCGTAGTACTCAAGTAACCGCTCAAATGGAGGGCGATTAATTCTTGCTACATCAGTTCCCTCGAGCAATAGTACTAGATCTTTTAATAATAACATTTGTGACCATCCGTCACACAACCAGTGTGGAAGTCGAAGGAGGAGTTCACAATGGCATAGTTGACTTGTGAAATTTGGCCGATGAAGTTGATTTATACCTATTTGGTATGTTTTATCAATATGGTCAACGAGTTGAAATATATCTTGGGACACATCTTTATAAACTATTAATGCATATGCGTGTCCCATTACATTTTTTATGACACCTGATCGCAGCAACGGATGAACGCGTACTAATCTTAGGATAGACGTACGGACTTGATCAACGGATAAAGTAGATGGTAGTTTCAAGTGAATTGAACTACAGTATGCTGAGGGGTTTAGATCTAGTTCGAATAACATGGCCATTTGTGTTTTAGTGCATGGAAGTACCTTGTAATCCGATGCGGGTGGTAAGTCTAGCCATTGCGGCAAGCCATTTTGGTGAAGTGTTAATTCATGTTGATGTAAATTAACTTGAGCATTGGGGCTGAAATCATTAATACTGGCATTTGCAAGCAACTTCATAACGTCGTCTACCTGTGGATGTATGAGAATATCCCGTACCGTTATTGCGTATCCTAGTTTTTGTGCTTGAGCAGCGATCATAATGGCGGTTAACGAGTCAATTATAGAAGGCAGGGTTTTAGGAAATACGCTACGCAGTTTAGGGTTAAAAGCCATATTTTGTGCTGCTGCAGCGGCGGATAGAGCTGTTGTACGATAAATTTTAACGATAACCTGTCGATCAATTTTTCCATTGGGTAGATGTGGAAACGAATCAACAAAGAAAATATCAGATGGAACCATGACGGGGGAAAAGTGATTCCGCATATACTCGAGTACCTGCGTCTTACTTGGTTGACATGAAGGTTTTGCTGTACAAAATGTCAACAATACCGGTGGTTCATAGACTGATACAGCTAACGATATAACATGGCCGGGATAGCTAAGCACGGCTGTATCAACATCGGAAAGATAAACTAATTGACCGTTTCGTTTAACACGATCATTTGTAAGTCGTGTCAAGTACTGAATTTGTCCATCTGGCAACAGTCGTACTATATCCTGTGTCAAGTAAACACGCAATTCATCTCTACCAATTTGACGAAAGGATTGTGCAGTATTTTGAGGATTTCCATAATATTCCAAGGCTAAATGTGGCCCAGCCAATGCTAACTCTCCAATTTGTCCCACTGGTACACAGTTTAGCGAATTCGAATTATTATTTGAAGGACTTTGGCGCACCACCATTGCGGTGACTGTTGGTAGCACATCACCAATAATATTGGCCTGCATATCAGTAGTGAATTTCTTCACGAGAAGTGCATGAACGGTAGCCTCAGTCGGACCGTAGAAAGCAAACAAAATACCACTTTGAGATGTTGAATGAGCAAATTCACGAACAATTGCAGGAGTAATTGGCTCCCCAATTGTTAAAAGTAACTTCAAATTTGGTACTAGGGAGCGAACTGGTAAAAATGATGTTATTGCGGTCGGCGTAAGTTCCAATGCATCAATTGACAATTTATTAACTAATTCTGGCAGGTTGATATATACCATTTCACTTGGAACCCCGACAACCGTAGCCCCTCGCAAAAAGGTATGAAAAATTTCAAACATGGCTACATCGAACGTAGCAGGTGCTACTTGTAACATACGGGAGTACGAAGGCAAGAGTGTCGAATGCGCCTGAAGACATTGAAGGATAGCAAAATGCGATACGGAAACTGCTTTAGGCGCACTTGTAGTTCCTGATGTGAATAGAAGGTACGCCGTTAATTTTTCTGGTTGCTCCTGGGGTGGGGGAGGAGGTGTACTGGGAAGATGAATTTGTTGGGAGAGTTGCCGATAATTGGTTTCAATTAGAGTATAGTCGACTAAGAATGAATGAGTTGAGTTATCATGATCAACTATAATATGAGAAGGTTTAATAAATTTTAACAAGGCTAATAAATAAGCAGGTGGATCATCGGGTGATAAAGGACAGTATGCTAGTCCAGCCTTGCAGATTGCTATAATTGATATGTAAAGTTCAATGGATCGTGAAATGATGACAGGAATTATTTTATTCGAAGGTTGCAAGGAATAAAGTTGATTGGCCAAACGATTTGCTAGCAAATTTAAGTCAGAATAGGTTAGAGTAATACATTCAGCTTGGATTGAAAATGGGTTAGGAAAAAAGTGAATAGCAGGAAAATCAGAATCAGTGATGATATCAAAAAGGTAATTTGGAGGTGAGGGAAAAAGAGTTGGAAAAGGATTCAAGACGGATAAAGCAGGTTTAGCAGGCTCAATTAATGAAGTGAATTGAAGGGCAATTTGAGCCAAATGTTGTGGAGGAATTCGAGAGGGTAACGCGTATAGAATGGGAGAATCAGGATACAATGGAATCACAAGGTAAAGAGCAATACGATGAATCTGTTGCTCTATACACTTGGGAATATTAATTGTGAAGACAGCAGTTGAGTTTAATAAATTTGTCAAAGGTGTTAAAGTATTCATTAACGGAAAAATAGTATCGTTAACGAGAAACCGGGCACTGTTCGAATCACAAATAGATAATTCCGTATAGGCCGATATTAGAGCACACCAAGCTCTACATATACGAGGTAGCTGGATTGATTGACATAATTTAGTTGGTAATTGAAGAGATATGTGCTCGGTATATGGAAGGGGAGATTCTAAAAGGCAAAGATTTGGAAATGGAGTAAGCTGAGACATGACAATGAAATATCAATGATGGTAGGTTTCTGCAAATATTGAATGTCAGAGGAGTAAAGATGAATATTCAGTCTGCTATATAAGTTTTCTCAATTTCAAAGTGTTATTATGCAAGAAAACTTTCTTTTTTTCAATAACCAATCATGCTGGATATAATACAAACCATTTCATGTACTGGTTTCCATCATATAAATGACGAATTAAAGATAAATCAATTAGTCAACTAAGGCGTTTTAATGTAATTTAGCGGCCTAAATACTATATTTAATAATTGGGTTAAGGTTTACATGGACCGGGGAACTTTGTGAACGAGTAAGTATTAGCAGGACACAGAAGTTTCTGAGAGATAAGTATGCAGGATAGGACTGAAGGGGAAAAACTTTCCGATCGGCCGAGAAAGTTGACAGGCAGCGTATCCAAGGCTAACTGATGGATTTGAATTTGTTGATTCTCTTGCAAGACGAAACTTTGGGAACAACACAGCAGAATAATACAAGCTCTTCTACAACTACATTCATTATGCGCCGAAACGAAACATCTCCATTTATATACGATTTTGTCTGTATTGGATTCGGACCGGCAGGTCTCGCTCTGGCCATTGCCTTGTGGGATGATATTGAGATTAAAAATAATGGCAAATCAATGGATGAACAACTCAAACGCTCCCGGACACTATTTGTTGATCAACGGTTAACATTTGGGTGGCATACAGGTATGCTTTTACCCGGAGCAAAAATGCAAATATCCTTTCTCAAAGATTTAGCTACTCAACGAAATCCACGTAGTAAATTCACCTTTATAAATTATCTAAAAGAAACGGATAAACTAGAGGATTTTATAGACTTAAATACGTTCAACGCTCCACGCTGCCAATTCAACGATTACTTTGCATGGTGTGCAAAACATTTTGATTCATTAGTCGTACGGGGAAAACATCTCAAAACTGTTTCGCCCGTGGTAACATCGAGTGAACCCGAGAAAATCATGCACTTTCACATGAATTTTAACGATATTAATACTAATGAACAATGGAATTTATTCGCAAAAAATGTGGTTTTAGCTACTGGACAACATCCTAATATTCCTCTAATGTATCAACCGTTTACTCTAAAGACTACAAATTCACGAATTGTTCATTCATCCGAATATTCTACCCACTTAGTACCACATATCAAAGCTCAGGAAACAAATGACTCCCTTAAAATAGCCATTGTTGGAGCAGGTCAATCAGCAGCGGAAATTGTACTTCATGCCTTACAAACTTTTCCCAAACATTTTATCATTCTGATTAGTCGTGCAGCTTTTCTACATGCTGCAGATTCTTCACCTTTTGTGAATCAAATATTTCGAGGGGATTTTGTTCAAAAATTCTACGCTACTACACCTCAAGAACGTCAAAATATTCTAGAGAAACATCGGTATACAAATTACTCGTGTATACAACCTGATTTGCTCGAACAACTTTACTCTACTCTTTATAATCAATCCCTCGACTTAACAGCATCACCACGCCTCACAATTTACTTGTCCACTAATGTTATGCAAGTAAACCAAGTCACACCTAATCATCCACTGACATTGGATCTAGCAAGAAATAGCACATTTCACGCCACTATGCTAAATAGACGAATTGATTCGACATCTCTGCCCCAACACCTTGAAGTTGATTATTTGGTCCTTGCTACTGGCTATACCACACCTACCCATCATTCCATCTTACAAAATTGTTCACCATATTTTCAACAATCAATGACAACTAACCAATCTTTTCCCTCCCCTTCTGTCAACCACGATTATTCCCTAAACTTTAAGCCTAATATCCTCTCTCCCCATACGGGCATTTACCTGCAAGGCGCTTGTGAATCTACGCACGGACTTTCTGATTCGCTTTTATCCGTTCTTTCCATTCGTGCTGCTCAGCTCCTGCCTAAAATCCTGCCGTCTTCCCCTGCATCGGAGAATTAATTCCCAACTCTTCAACGGTTCTTATCCGCTCTTTCCTTCATTGCTGTTTCCTCCTGTTACTGTTGTTACCAGATTGTTGGCTTTATCAATTATCATTTGAATGGCTTGAAGATGTGCTCCGCTTAAACTTTTTGTAAGGTTTTCGTACAACTCAGTATGCTGTGACTGCATTACTATTAAAATGTATTTTTTGTTTTTTTCCCCCACCCATAATAGTTAGCTTTATACGTACGTATGCACTCATAATTAAACTTTTATACATCTTTACTTACCCAGTAATGAGTTAACAAATACTTGGTATACGTCCACTTTTTCCATGCCTGATTCAATCATGCCCTCTTCTTCCAAATCATCATCATCTTCGTCATCTAATCCACTTCCTCCGTCTATACCACTTTTTTCAACTCTATCGGCAAATTTTGTACCTTCTTCTTCCGCTGCTGCTGTTAATTCTTCCAAATATTCATCGGATTCCGTTTTTAGTCCATCTTCACCTTCCGACCAATCATTTTCCCAATCTCCCTTATCTACTGCCCATTCTTCTCGACTGTCATCATCATCCCCACCAAATTCACCTTGAAATTCCAATGCTTCTTCTTTTTTAGCTTCTTCTCGTTCTACAAATATTAGTAAAGCGTACGAAAGTTTTCCGCGCCCCGGTGCGCAGAGTTTTATCCCTATGTCAGCTTAAATTGTTATAAGTAATTTGAAAATGTAAAAATTTACTTACTGCGCTCCGCTTCTGGTAATGTTTCAAACAACCATACTATACCCTCCAAAAGGCGCGGCCAACCTTGCTGAATACTAACCGGTACGCTCTCCGGACTTAACGTTAACAAACCTGATATAGCTGCTATACACAACTTTTTATCGTGAACGCGCGTAAATCCTCGCATACTAGAAAACCATTCACTAAAAAATTTGTTTGTCCATCCCTTTCGTTCCAGCACACTTAACCCCAGCAATGGATTGTAATATATTCCATTAATCACCACTTCCATCAAATGTATCCGCCATGATTTAACTTTAACTCGCTCCCCAGCTTCCACAACCCCTCCTCCTTCCCCCAATTTATCCAAACCTAATTCAATAAACTCTCCAACGTATTCGTCAACGTGGCCACGTAACGAATAAATAATAACTTCCATTAACTTGCACCCGCATACTCTGTCAACCCCGCTAATCTTATCATCCTTGAATATAATCCGTATCATGCTCACCAAGGCTTCCAGGTAGCCTCTATTCTGTACTAATTCCTCTCTACCATAATTAACGTAGTTCTCCAACGCTGGCAGCATATCTTCCAAGTACAACTCCCCACCCCCGTTAAACGCTCCATGTAATAACTCAAAGGCTCGCCACATAGTCGGCGATATCCGCTTGGCCGAAAATGTACAACTGTCAATAATTTCAAAAACTTCGTTGTACAAATCGTATAACTTATTCTCTAGGGTTACCTCGAATACAGGTAACAATGCCCGTTCCATACCTACCAGCACCTCCGGAGAGCTTTCCAAAGATAATATTAGTGTCCCAATAGCTTGTAACACACTTAATGCCGTGATACTCTTATCGTCAAAATATTCCCCAAACTCATCGTCAACTCCACCATTTCCCCCACCATCCGTTCCACCACTACGTTCAATCATTCCCCCCACTATACGGAGGTATGTATCCCGTAACTGTTCACACAACGCTACGGCAAATGGCGTCAACTCAGTCGCAAAAACGTCCACAAAATCTTCCATTACATTGGCTAATGCATCCAAATCTACCTCATTGGCCAACTTAAGCAGTTCTTGCATTATCTCTGCAATATTTTCTTGCATGGATCTACGAATAACTTCATGACGAATCAAAGGCTGTAGTGCCAGTGCTGCCTTCACGCGTACCGGGAGTTCTTCATCACGCATGCACCCAAGAATACATTTATAAACTGTCAATAAATTATTCGTGTCGCGGAAGTCTAGTCGTTCAAACTGCTCCAGTGTATCGCAAGCTCTAGCTCGCAAGTATCCATGCTTGCTCGCAAACTCTGGGATAACATGTCTTACGAAAAAATATTCCACTTGATCAGCAATTGGACTATTCTTGCCCAATATAACCTGCGCCAGTGCTCCAATCATACGCAAGGCGCCCTCTTTTTCCCGACCGTTCTTTTCCGCTTCGCTTGTCGATTCGTAACGATTGACAACTGTGTTGATAAAGTTCAATACTGTGAACGTTTGCTTACGCCGACTCCAAGTTAACGATGTTAAAAAGTTGGCAGCTGCCATATCAGGGGCTGAACTATCATCGTAAAAATTTAGTTTACGATGCAAATACTCCTGAGGATCCGTCTCGAATAATTCAATATCTTCATCTGATTGACATACCACTGGAAACAAAAAATGTGTTAACAAAGTTTCCATGTGTGGCCGTAAATGTTCCCACATTGCTTTTGGTTTGATACACTCATCCATAAACGAAATGGTCAAGTATAGGCATGGCTTACTCAACCAAGCTTGTTTGGCTACCCATTTTTCCACTTGTTGCAGGTAAACCTTAAGAATTTCTGGCGCAAAGTTGCGCGTAAACGTATTAGCAAAGCTAGCTAGATGTTTTGTTCCGCTGTTGCGGCGGTGTACACTAGAGTTACCGTAACGGGAGAACAACCGATTTAGATTACAGTATGACCACTTTTTCGCTTTCCAAAAAGCGTTGGAGCCTCGTTCTTCCAAGTCTTCACTCATAGCAAATAATGGCGCATCGCGTGATATAACATTTAAAAAAAGTGTACACCAACCGACAATAGACTCGTCTTCCCGCAAGTATACCGGCAGTTGAAAGTAGATAGCATGCTTGTAAGCTTTGATAATAGTTAACAGTATAAGTGCCGCTTCCTCGCTCAACTGTTCGAGTGTCCGATTTGCTATACGCAATAAATGAGGAAAGGCTAATCGTACAACTTGTTCGAAATCCTGTCGATTATCAGCTACACGAAATCGATACACTTTGCACACGGCCAGCAAGCAAAGTGCACCCGCTTGAACAGCGCATGCTTGATTAGAGTTTAATAGTCCGATACTATGTTCGAGAAATTCGGGCCATTTTGTGGGGAAATCGTAGGATAAAATTTTAGTTATCGTGGGTATAATCTGTCCGCGTATAGTTGAGGTGATCATGGGTGACGCTAGAACGGCAATCAACCTATTCCGTAGAATATTTTTTTGATTTTCACCTATAGCTCGTGTACCGCTACCCTCTTCCAACGGACTCCATGCTTTGTACACTCGATTTTTCAAGTACACTGCTGCGGCCAGGCGAATGCTCACATTATCGTCAGTTCCAAGTATCGATAGCAGCGCATCGAAAAACGCCGGATTTTCCTCCGCCTAATTCATTCCGGTGTTACCCCCTTTCGACACACGCACACACACACACACGCGCGCGCAGCCAGTATGGATAGATTAGCAAACCTGCCTCTGCGCCTCTCATACTTATCACATCAATGCACACTGCACAGCGTAACCTACAAATTTAAGGTCAATCTCCGCTTGACGACGAACATCAGCGTTCGCATCCAACGTAGCAACAACTCGTTCTTTAATCGCCGGCCCCTCCATCGTTGTTACTTGAATTTGACCTGTTCGTCCAACACCGCCGTATATTCCCACCGTGTATTTGTATAGATATCCCGTATGCACCTCACAGCATGTCTAATCTCGCCGAGTGTGCGTACTCACTTTTACCCCGTCCTAATATTTCCCGTTAAAAATTCCTCTTAATCTTCAAACTCCACTTGACAAACACACAATCTTGAAAATATGAATTAACAACTTAATCTAAATGCTTCATCTTCCTTTTTCCTTTGTTTCCTTCACTCCCTTACAAAATTTACACAAATTCTACCTTCTGCTTATGTGGTCGCTTATATAATGCCTCGCTTAGATCACATGGACATTTCACAAAAAAAGCAATTGTCACTGACGTCATACATCTCATCCTTCAGCCCTACGAGAATTTCCTATTTAGGTATATCCTATTTGGGAAAATAAAACTCTCCAAAGTTATTGCTTGCGTGCTATATTTATTTCTCTTCAGAGATAACATTTGAGTATCGCTGGGATAATTGTGAAGTTTGTTTATATGACATTTTGTTCCAAATTATACGTATAGTGATGCTACAGCACATACATCGCGGTGAATCATCTCTTGACACTCTTGCATTTTTCCGTATAGCTCCGGATCTCCAATAATTCGTGCTGCATTACTTACTTCACGGCAAGTTTCTCCTAATCTAGTTATCACACGTACAATTGTTCCCTCCATTACATCCGTCAACTTCATGATTTGTTCAAATGAAGTTCCACGTGCCCATTCATAAACTACCTCTACTAATCCAAAAAGCATAACCCGTCCTTGTCCTGCATCATCAGCAGTTTTATTTGCCGTATTTTCACTAATACCATTATTATTCTCCTCTACTTCTTTATTATCTTCCCAATAATGCCCCAAATGTCTTCGCTCAACAGCATCAACTCTATGACACAGTTCAATAATCTTTTCTTGTCCACGTTTCAACCGGCCCTTCAAGTTAGGGGTTCGTTCTGATTTCTCATGAAATACAAAACATGATAATAAAGCGACAACTTCCTCTGCTTCATATTCACCTAACACATTCTCAAGAATAAATTCGGTAATCACCAACTCATCACCCGAGTGGATTTCACACGCTACTTTACCCTTAAGTGTAATGCGCATATTCCTATCCACAAACCCCAACTTTTTCAAAACTTCAATCCGCGCCTGATAATCGGGTAATAGCTGTAAATTCTCATCTGACATCATAGAGCGTAATTCGTTAATATTTTCCTTAATCCACCATCGCTCTCGCATTTCAATAAAATGCTTCACAAATTTATCACACTTTAAACAATTTCCCTTCGTTAACTTCTCCCCAATCTTATCACGATGGTTAACCAATTCCACAGTTTCAAATTTGCGAATTTTATCCCAGCTAACCTCATTCCACTCATCACCATTCCAATCACGTAAAATACTTAAAAGTTCCCGCTCAATGACATCCTTATACTTATCTTTATCCCTTGCAATCTTCATTAACTGACTTATGTTCACCGTAGTCTTCGTAAGCCTTTCAACATCGCAAACCTCCACCAAGATAATACGAAACTTGAGCTCGTTTAAGCTACACGGTAAACGTCCAAAAAATTGGGCAAATGCAGCATGAAAAGGCAACGCATCCGATGCGCTACTCTCCCGATTTCCTGTAATTTCAAGTACTGTAATCATTCCGTCCTTGTGCTCCGGAATCGTATTAACTCCATCTCGCGCTAACAATCCTATCGATCGCACACCATCCCGTTTAAAAACTATTAATCGCTTTTGTGAAAAGTTCCTACGTCCCACAAAAGATTCTAGCGCTCCTCGATGCAATTCCCGCGTTAACCTTTCATATTCCACACACAACTCATAGTAGTCTTCAATTCCCCCTTGCTTAGCATGACAAATTGTACACTTCTCACCCGATTGATTAATGCGCTCCAGATCTTCCTCTGATCGTTTAACAAGCCGCTCATGTTCCGGAAGTAGAGATTGCGTAGCATTTTCACTGAAGCTCCGCTTAATCATTTCTTCAATTTTTAACGACTCCACGCGCAACAAATTAAGTATCATAATATACGTTAAACGAAATTGTGATTTCAATTTCGACGGAGTTCCTAAAATCATTTGTCGCAACCGGTGTGATGCAGGTGCTTCGTCTGCACCCGGTAACGCAAAAATTACCGTTCCAACTGTATCTAAGCCTCTACGTCCTGCCCTACCCGCCATTTGAGTTACTTCCCCCGGTAAAAGATCACGAAAACCTCGCCCATCGTGTTTGCGAAAACCAGAAAAGACTACCGTTCTAGTAGGCAAATTTAATCCCATGGCAAACGTTTCCGTAGCGAATAAAACTTTGACAAGTGATTGGGCAAATAGAATTTCTACAAGCTCTTTAAGAATTGGTAACATTCCGCCGTGGTGTACGGCAAAACCTCGATTTAGCAGGTCTCGTAAACGTTGTATCTGCGGTAAATTACGATCTTCCTCATTTAATCGTGCAATTGAATTTTCAATTACGATGTGTATAGAATTTTTTTCTGCTCGTGAACACAGGTCCATTGTTGACAAGCTCTCGGCATTCTCTTCGCACCTTTTTTTGGAAAATACGAATATACACGCTGGCAATAAATTTTCTTTTTGCATATACTGTACCATGGTCATCCATAACCCGCGGTCTTGGGCGGCAGTAGTTCGTGCTCCACCTCGACCCGTGCGAGCAATATTTCCACGACTACGATTTGTCGGTCCTCCACGACGAATTCCACCGCGACCTCGCCCAGCCTCACCGTCTCTACTTTTGTTCATATGCTTAGCATCCACAACGGCTTTCTGTATTTTATCACGTCCAGTAAGTATATCATTTGCTTGTTTCCATCCACTATCCAAAAATTGTTGGTTTGACGAAACTATTTTATGCATAGATTTTTTCGTCCACAGGTAAAACTCAAGGGGAACGGGACGCTTTGCCGTAGAAATTACATATATATTTTTCTTCTTAGTTCGTCCAATCCACGAGGCAAATTCGTATGTATTAGGTACCGTAGCCGATAGTAAAATTAGTGTAACATGCTCGGGCAACATGATAATGACTTCTTCCCATACAACACCACGCTCTAAATCATTAACGTAATGAACTTCATCGAAAATAACAAATTCCACATCCCGAATAATGTCAGCTCCTTTGTACAGCATACTGCGCAAGATCTCCGTGGTCATGATAAGACAGCTTGCTTCTGGATTAATTTGAACGTCACCAGTCAAGATTCCTACATCGGTGAAAGTTTTTCGGAAGTCTCGGAACTTCTGATTGCTCAAAGCTTTAATGGGTGATGTATAAATAGCCTTGGTGATATGTTTAGCAGCCAAGGCTATAGCGTATTCAGCGACGACCGTTTTACCTGCTGATGTATGAGCTGCAACAAACACACAATCACCGTTTTCAATGCGATAGATAGCTTCCTTTTGAAAATTATCTAGTTCAAAGGGCCATTCTTTGGCTAATTCTGGAACAAGTTCGTTAAAGTTTGGTAAGGGTTGATTAACGTCTACCATGTGAGCCCATTCCTTAAATTTATCCCTTAACCGAGAGGATGGGAGGGTTCCATGAGGCGCCAAAGAGGGAAATTCATCTGGTAATAAAGCATCAATATCGTCATACTCAACAGAGTTATCGGGTTCAACTTCATCACAAGTATCAAATTGGTTTATAGTATCGGTTAGTAAAACCTCATCTTCGCTATTATGTATATCATTCAAACGTTTAGAGTAGTAAGCTTCGGAAGTTTTCCCGAGTAGTTGCTTGAGGGATTTATCTTTGACTTGCTGGCAGGAGTTAGCCTTTGAGGCAAACTTGAGACCACGTTTGAATCCGGGGGGACAATCAAGTAGTCCACTACCGATTTCGACGAAAATTTTGTCCAATGGCAATTCATCTTTAGTTTGAGGATTAACGTGAGAAGTCATTGCTTCATCTTCGGCGTTGGCTAGTGCTTCAATATCGTCCAGTCCACCAGGTGTAAAGGGAAAATAACTAGTGACACCATGAACAAAATTTTCTATAGCACCAGGTTTGCGAAGTATTGACATGGAATTTTTGGCCGTACGCTCCGTTATGGGAATACATTCTTCGCGATACCCCGTAATTGAACCTTCCAAGTCATCCCGGATAAACCGAGTAACGAAATTTGATCGGGTGGATGGTAGGTCAATAAGTCCACAATAGTCCATGGAAGTTTTCCACCGAATTTGAAGTCGGTCTAACCATTTAGAAGAAAATTGGGTCGTTGGTGTAAGGTAAGCTTGTTCGAGTAAGTTCTTAGCTTCGTCATCGCTCATTGTTAATTTTCAAGCAATTAGACTAAATGCCACAAAGTCAATATAGTCGGTTAGAAACGCTGAGAAAATAAGTGTATTAAAAGTCGTATTACACGATAGAGTAAATTTTTATGGAAGAAACGATGATGAAAAATATGTTAGCACAAACTCATACGTTTACCCGGAGATATAAATGTAACAAAGAAAGACGAGACAAATGTGAGAAAAGATATTGAAAGAAAGGCTAAGGTGAGTCGAAATAATTGTCCATTTCAATAAATTCTTCCATACTACTGGCAGTCACGGCATGCCGATCATCATGATCATGTAAAGAAGTCGAATCAGCCGAAGATTCAAACTTAGTCGGTATACCGATAGGGGATATCGTTTCCGTATTAAGTAACTCCAAAAGTTCTGGATCCAGATCAGAATTAGGATGAAGTTTGGATGAAGAATCGGGTTGGGAATTAGAAGAGAATGAGTCTTGGCAAAGAATAGGATCATGTGTACAAGAAGAATCGGTAAGCCGAAGATTAATAGAATTGGAAATGTATGTCGGAGGGTTTAGGGCCGATAATTCGGGAGACATAACTGTTGATAAGGAATTTGATTCGGTATGCCGAAACCGAGGAGTATCGGCATCAATCCATTGCTTTCGCATTACTTGTAACCTTTTTGATCGACCTAATTTGTTAATAATGGATAAACCGTCTTCAAATTTTGCTCGTGGATATAAATTGTCAAGCCATATTTGATACATATTTAAAAGGTTGCACGTGTCGTTAAACTCGTGGCCTTTACCCTTAAATTTTAACTTGGAACGCGTAATTCTGCGTAACTCGGGGATACCTTTATCACTGAGCAAGCGAGATTCGTCTAGTTTTGCAATAGGCCGTCGTGTTCGTGTTATTTTAATAGATTCATCAACATCAAGGCTAAAGCCGGCGCTTGTTTCTTGGTCAAAGTTATTGTCGACTAGTGAATCGGATTTTGTGATTGTCCTTGAACTTTTTGTGGTGGTGGGATCGTACGAAAAAAGATCCTCCAAGTCACCCGAGATTCCCGAAGTAGTTGCTGATGGTCGTAGGTCGGATAAATTGCGTTTGAAGGACATTTTTACCCTTGGAAAGATTTATCGAATCGTGATAAAATATTACAACTGTTGAGGTTGTCCGTTGCTGCGTCTATAACATTGTTATCGTGCACACGCGCTTCTTCGCCGTGTGACCCTTTTTGCAAGTTTGAACATCGGCGCGGAATTACTTTTCAACGCTTACGAATTTTCGGTCTAACTCTCACATTTCTTCACTATGAATTCATTGCAAAATGGAATTTTGGATAAATTACCTAGCGTTATAAACGTTATCACAGCTTTAAGTGAATTGTTAACACTTGCACGAAATGTTAAAACACCACAGGGGATTTTACCTCTATTAACTGCTGATAAATTCCGATTAACCAATTTATCGGCGACCGAGTTAACAGATGATGCACGTAATGGTCAATATAGCGTATTTGCAGCAGCAGCACGGCGGATATTTTACTCAATTATTGCAAGTACATGCATTGATGATGATGAATTTGTGGATATGTGGAATTTACTGGATATTATTTTAATAAATGGTGATGTAGAAATATGCGATCCGGGACTGGTGTGCCTGTTAATTGAAGAGCTCTTCGATAGTCAAAGTGTATCAGGATGTCGTCGGGTATTTGAATATTTAGAAACAAGACGTGAACGGCTTACTGCTAAACATTTTAGCTCGAAACAAACGCGAGGTATAGTGACATTACGATCGTGTAGCGATTTACTCCGCCGACACTCGCGAGCTGAGAATGCTATATTTTGTGGAAGAGTGTTAATATTTTTGTTTCAATGCTTTCCCCTCGGCGAGAAGGGTTCAGTTAATCTTAAAGGCAAATTTCACACCGAGAGTGTCGCGGGATACTTTGCACAGGCTAGAGGTGATGATATACCATCGCTCACGCTCAGTGTCTCGGTAAACAGGGATCAAAAAGTGATAACAACGCGGGTCGAAAGTGATGAATCGGTTACATTGGAGGATAAGTTGTGCGGAAATAATAGCATATCTCGCATTAATCATGTTTTACCGGAGAAAATTGACTTGGATGAGTTATATCCAGAATTTTGGTCACTACAGGAATACTTTGCAAATCCACCCCTGATATGCAATGAAACTAGATTCGGAAAGTTTAAACACGCGTTGGATGTTACACTTAAATGCTTTCAATCCATGCCATCAGTAACGCCTACGCGAAATGCTCACGTTAAACGGACGACGAAGCGTAAATTTGAAGAAACAGGCGACGAATATACAACGATATTTTATCCCAAATATTTAACAAGTCGTGCTATCTTTCGGCAACAACTGCACGACCTTACATTCCAGCGAAACATACTCGTGCAAATTCTCATTACTTTGGAATTTCTCCTTTCACTAACGGAAAAATCCGAATCTCGTTTCAATAATCTGCCGAATAAACATGTCCAGTACGCTTTTACGCTGAATAGTCGAGATGTACGGACCAATTTTCCATTGTTTTCAAAAGCATAAACGTCCAGTTAACACGTTCATTCATAACTAACTTGAACAATCAGACGGATTGGGTTTTACATATGAAAGCCCGTTGTGCAGCA
This sequence comes from Herpomyces periplanetae, assembly GCA_009733715.1. NCBI lineage: Eukaryota > Fungi > Ascomycota > Laboulbeniomycetes > Herpomycetales > Herpomycetaceae > Herpomyces > Herpomyces periplanetae. Next base: position 32,818 of record WMKJ01000043.1, on the reverse strand, counting down.
TACCTTCAGGATGGTCCTGAAGGAAAATTCTTTTATCGAATGGTCGATACAGTTCTATCGCGCGACAAGAACTGGCTTCATTGGAAGCTCGATAACTGTCCACCTATAGCTCGACCATCAGTATCGCCCGGCGTATTTCGGTCGTCCCTCGATACCATTATTAAAATGAGCGAAAGTCGGGATAATGTTGTATCACAAGCGGTTTCCGGCACATCAGATCTTAAATTTTTGAAGCGTAGCGTTGACGATGGTTTAGCCGCTCTTCGTCAAACTGTTCCACGCCCTCCTCCTAATATTAACCGATTTGTTCGCCAGGCGCAAACGGCGCAACTCGATATGGATATGACAGACTCACCGCGGGATCGTCATGCGTTTGCAGAGGTAAAAAATTTGAACGTTTGGCGAGCGTTTCGTTACGGAGCACGATTTCATTTATCTAAATTGGGTGCCTTGTCTCCATCCGATGTTTCGTCTCTCAATCAATTATTGCGCAAACCCAAGGAAACAAATGCACAACGCCCATTTATGTCGGATACAAATCATTCAACCTCTTCAACTACTGCCGATCTTGCAGCTCCAGATGTCGATCTTTCATCCAATGTCAATTCTTTACCAGCGGTTGGTTCATCGGAAGCACTGCCTTGTACCATTTAAACGACCATCTGGTTGGTCGGTTAGTCGGTCAGTTGGTGTAAAGTACCACCGTCAAACTGTTACCTTTCATTTCACGGATTGCGGCACATTGTGCATGTGTAAATATGTCTCTTATGCTTTATTCTGTACTCTAACCAACTTATCAACAGTCAAACGCACGAGCTCACACATATACATATACCCCCTCAAGCTGTTTTCTTTGGTGTACGTGCGTGCATATACATGAGGATTCTAGGGTGAATTCAAATGCTCATGTGCGCGTACGTTTCTTTCACCCTATAAAAATGATGGATACCGAGGGAGAGTTTAACCACCCATTAAAAATCTGCCTAGGACAAAGGAATATGCTTTTTGTAAGGGTAAAACGGGTGTAGATATAGCAGATGACAGTAGAGGATGAGACTGATCATAAGACACGCTTTCTCTTTGCACCAGTTTCTTGATCATCACGAGATACAGAGTCTCCAGTGTCCGTAGGATTTAGTAAAGCGTGTACCGTACTCGCCATACTACTACGTCGAATTGGAGAAAATGCGGCGGCTACAGCACCGGGTCCAGAACTAGTGGTAGTAGTCGTGTTACAATTATTATCCGTACCACAACTAACACCAAGCCCATTAGAAACTGAGCCGGTACCCGTAGTTGAAGTTGACGAAAGATTATTGTTTCCATTGTCAGACTTATCGTTGACATCAACACAGGATTGGGGAAAACGAGAGACGGGAAGCTGCCAATTAACAGCTTCGTTAAATAACAATCTTCCATTATCTCCGGTAGCTGAAACTGAGCTACCCAACCCATTCTCCGTAGCGTTACCTCCAGTGCTAGCCGTATTAGGAGCATTGGGATTGGGACTGGTGGCGGTACCACTAGTTAAGGCAAGATTAGTATTGTATAAAGACCGGGCATCTTTATCTATAACGAATCGTCGACAACCACGACTCGGGGTACGGGGTAACTCATAACTGGCCAAAGTATCGCGTATATCTCGGTCGGTATGATTTCCTGAACCACCACCACCACCACCACCCTTCAAGGCTAAATGTCTCAGATTTGGACTTGATGGCCATTTAGAAGAGTTGGCACCAGGATAGAAAGGTGTAGGTGCGTGAGCTTGTGGTCTTGAACCGAGAGGTTGAGGACGTAGATGGAAAGGTTGCGGTGGCTGCGGCTGCCTGGGAGATTGTTGCTGCGGTTGCTGAAGGTTTGAATTTCGACCTTGTAAACGAATATCTGCCGAGGTATGCCGACGAGATATGCTGGCAAGGGGTGAAGGGGGTCGTGCAGCGTAAGGCATAGTATGTAATGGCATACTACTAGATTGACATGATGGAGCGGGAGGTGGTAAGGATAGTGATTGAGTAGCAACGGGGGAATTTATCAATTGGCTAACGGAACGATGAGAGTTAGGGGTGGGGCATCCATACCGATTAGAGGGCAAACCAGCAGATGAAAAGGCGGGAGATTGACGATAGGGAGATCCAGGTAAAGTAGAATATGAGACACGACGTTGCACGGAATGATCAACGGAAGTTTTACGGGGAGATGGTGAGCGAGAGTGGGTTTTTTTCCGGTTTAACAGGAAGAGGGGCATCCGCTCGGCGGAGGGAGAATCCAAAGTTTCTTCGGAAGAATTTATCACATCAACTTGTTGCATTAACTTGCTTTGGATATTTAGAACTGTTCAAAAGATAATATTGATGGGTAAGTATAAGTAAAATTGAATTATCAAAAGTATACTATGTGCATGCATGAGAGCGGGTGAGCATGCACATAATATGTATGCGAGAATGAAGAAGTAGTCGGACAGACGCAGATGCATGCTGATGCAAAAAACATCACTTACCGTCTCTGCGCAACGGATTATCAGTATCAGGTATTAAAGAAAGGATAGAATTGGCCAGTTCATGATTCCACTGAATGAGCTACGTAAGTAAATGACTCGAAGAAAGAGAATGTTAAAAGTTTGGAAGAACGATTCAGCTCATACCTGCAAGGATTTTACAAGACTATCCGTTAAAACTTGACATTTATTCGTTAACGTTGCATGCATATCCTGGGATCGTGATAATTGAGTATGAAGATCAAACATGCGCAGCTCGAAATGTTGTTCTAAAGAAGTTAGTCTGGCTAATATTGGGTCATGATTTGTGGTGGATGAGGGAACATTAGTCTGATGAGCACAATTTTTCGCATTGTTTGAAAAGGAATCTTTGTGAATTAAAGCGTGACGGGAAGCTCTCCGCTTAATTTCTCGAAGTCCTAATAAATCGCCTCGTTTGAAGTTTCCATTTCCATGTTTGAATTCCCAGAGCGGCGCATCGGAGTTTCCTGAATGATAAACATCGCTGACTAGAAGGTGACGTCAGTTTTATTCTCCGAGGGAAAAAGGGAGTTCTAACGGGAATTAAAGCCAGAGAAGAAGAGAAACAGAGTTGTGCAATAACGGTTTATGACTTGGTAAGGAGACTTACTTTTGTGAAATCCGTACATGTTCAGTTGCCGTACGAAGGAAGATATATTTGTATGTTTAAAGTATGAACTGTTTAATGATTTAAACGTACGTGCGTATACGTTAATAAGTAAACGTACATACACACACACACACATACATACGCACACGCACACATACACACACACGTAAGATCATAAGCAGTTAGCATTGCTGAATCGCCATTGTACATTTTAAAGAAAATAGCAAGACACTCCGTCCTGTATACTTACGATAATACCTTGGAGAATTCACTGGAGGGTGACATGAAAAAACTTTCATTTGAACTTGACCATGATATCAAGTGTTGGATACTTTGATCCTCGAGCATGCTAGATGTATTAAAATTGAAACGGATTAACCGCAAAAAGAGTAAGCATATGATCCATGATTTATTGAGATAATTTGGATTCCAAGACACAATAAAGAAGAAAATGATGAACCGGGGGTGAGTAATCATGAATTTGAGAGTATAGCTGACCCGTAACTGGGTCCTTTTTAACATGGTCACAGTGAGAAAAGTTTTGTGATAATGTATCAGAGAACCTGTCAAGTTATGGAAAAAGGGTGGAGTAGTTGTGGTACAATTTTCAAGTTTTAGAGGAAGAAAATAGGAGAAAAAAAAGCATACTTATAGAGTTTATGAATGAAGGCAGTTTGAACAACTTTTGGTTGTTGCTGCTGTTGGGAAGGTGGTGGTGGTAGGGAAGTTTGAGCAGAGGAAACCAAGGAACCATTGGTGGAGGTTTGGCCGGTATGTTCAGGAGAAACGGTTACGGGACTCTTACACGAATTTGGAATAAGATGTGGAATATCCTCTTTAATGGGCTGACATTGAGGGATCGTGAAACTTCTTGAATGAGCGGGGCTTTGACTCGGACTTAACTTCCGATTAAATGACCAACCGCTAGGTGTTGATCTTTCCATATCGGTAACGGGTAAATTATGTCTCTCAAATGACTGAGAAGCATGGTACGCAATATCCATTTGATCAGAGGGTGCAGGGCGAATAAATGATGATGAGGATGAAGCACTAGTATCTGAGTCAGGCAACGTAGTGGCCGGAGACACTGGTGCAAGGGCGTCAGCCCCATGCCTAAGATCCGATCCAGCAGTTGTCATTGACAGAAAGGTTCAGCTTCAGTGGAATTTAACCGTAGAGTTCGCTTCTTGTTTGGGTGAAGCTTTCAGCCTGAAGGCCAGGCTGACGTTCACGGTATTTTGAAAAAAACACGGAGAAGCACTCACAGGCAGGTGCGCGCGGAAGGGATGGAGAGCGCAACAAGAGGGGAATATTAAGGGAAAGTTGGAGGAAGTAAAAAAGAGAACAAGTGAGCAGAAGTTGGCAGAGATTGGAATAAATGGAAAAAGTATGAGATAGATTGAAAGACGAGGTTAAATGTATCAGAGTGAAAGTGACGACATGAGGAATGCCTGATATGAGGGAGCAGGCTGTTTCGGGTGAGTGTTGAGGAATTTCGGGTTGAAAGAGTGGGAATATTTACGTCTCAGTAGCCGGCTGATGGGTAAAATGATTTCCAACAAGGTTAAAGACGAGGATGAGGTAAAAAAAATTATAAAGAGGATAAAACCGGTATGATGCCTTGAGAGGATTTACTTTGACGTGATTCGGATGAGAACCTTGAAATTGAACGAGTTAAGTCGCCGTGTCCGCTTGGGCCAGTTCGACAAGCTTGAGAAGTTTGAGGAAATTAGATTGATGCAAGGTGAGAAAGTTGCAGTATGGATGGATATAGAGGTAGTGCAGGTCAAAAGACGGATGTCTCAATAAAAGATAGACATGAGGGAGATATATGAGGAAGAAAGATAGATAATCACGCAGTAGGCTAAATTCGCCAGGCAGCCTTTTTATCTTTGGGTAATAGTTGAAGGAGGTATATTGTTACCCACCCAGTCGTTGAAAGTCGAGAGATAAATGTTTAAAAGACGGTGCGACGGTTTCTTAATAATGAAGAAAGCTTTTGAATTTGCCAGCTCCCAAGGGAAACAAACTAAATTAGCGTTAAGTCAGGAAAATATATGAAAGACGAGAAAAAGGGTGTGAAATGATGAAAAACATGGAACGAATACGGGCATGGTTAAACGCTAAAGTAATTATTAAGAGTGATAAAGTAGAGGCTAGAGCAGCGATGGATGATAAATATGAAATCACGCACGCTCAAGACCTGTACAATAGCAGCAGATCAGGTTGAAAACGAGCTGAGGAACCTTAAAGGTCACTAACAAGTGGCAGAATAAGTAAACCACAAAGTGCGCATGGAATTCTGGCAGAAGAAAAAAAGCAATATTATTGAAATCACACGGAAAAATTCGAGCAAAAAAGGAAAAAGTGTGAATTAAATTTTGTGGTACCAATGCGCATGCAGGACGCAAGGCAACGATTCAGAACGGTGCGGGGCTATAACAAAAAGACCATATTTTCGGAACGTCACTTGGAGGTATCAGCTCCTTAAATGTTTGTTGTTTTTAAGTGAATTCCTGGTCTACACTTTTTTATTTTTAACACAAATCTTCTTTTTCTTTGGAAAAAAAAACTTTGTAGGTTGCCCCTCAATTTCCATATTTATGAAGGTATTTAGGTCATAATTATTAATCGATACCCTTACTTCGGGGGAATATTTCAAAGCTACAACCTACCTATAAACGGTAGAGCATATCAGCTTAATGATGGATGTTTAGAGTTCAAGGTTTATGGGAACGTAATCGGGAAAAGTACGATTCAATTACATACCTTGGTCATCATCCATAAGAGAGTAGTATAGCTTAATAAACTATAAATAACCAACAATCCGCCAGTCGTTGTATAAGAAAGTATAGCCTAGCCCTGCGAAATTCTGTGAACAAAGTCATGGAAGGTAGAGCAAAGGATGACTGGGACAAATGAGTATATGGATGGGCGGAATGGAAGAATAGAAATGGAGAAAGAGATAGGTACCATATAGAAGAAAGTGGTAGGGTTAAGGCGGATTTAAAGCTAGAAAGGTAAAGAGAAAAAGAGGAGGGTAGGAACATGTACAATGGGGAAGATAAGATTTTAGAGAACCAAAAGAAAAGAAAAGGTAGCGTAACGAGGCTAAACTTTTGGTAGCAAGCCGGGAAAAATTACAAAAGGCAAAAAGAAAAGAAAGTCTACGATAAATTGAACAGATTACTAGGAATAGTAAGAGATAACGAAGGCACAGGGTAGAGAGGATTAAGGCAACTTACGCGGACAAATAATATAGAAATTTAAGGAAAAGTAGGCACGTGAAGGAGTAGGTATACTGTAACCCAGAGGTGAATAATGCACGAGAAGGAAAATGAAGGGAGACTAAGGAAGGAGAGTTAAGAGAGGAGAAATATGATTGCCAGAAGGGAAAAATTGGATTAAGGTAGCAAAGGGTAAAGAAACTAGAAACCTCGATAGCATAAAGAGACTAGGATAGTTAATAATTTAGGGAGATAAGATTTAGAGTAATGAAGAGGCAAATATGCGGGGAGAAAGTGTGGCTGAGGAAGGTAAGCGGAAGAAGAGGAAAAATAGATAGAGTAAGATTACGGGAATCAGGGAAGGACGAAAAGGAAATTGGTATGGAAGGAATATTTAGTAAAGGAAGAATTGATAATAATGAAGGATTGGAAGGTTTGGTAGAGGGGGTGATAGTAGGAATGATGAAAAGAAGATTGAGAAGGAAAGGCTGAAGTGTGATGGATGGTGAACGGATGGATAAAAAGGAGCAAAGAAAAAAAAGGGAAGGTAAAGGGAGGGATGGGTGCTTTATACAGATTGGAATGAAGTGATCATTTAGAAGAGAGAAGGAAAAATGTTTAGGCGAGTTGAGTGAGGAAAAGAGCGAGTGGAAGAGAGGACGTGATATTCCTAGAATAGGAAAGTGATTTTGTGATGTATTGAATTTGTTGAATATTGGATGGATGGATGAGATGCATCGGAATAGAGGGGGAAAGAGGGAGATACGTTGAGAAAGAGGAGAATGGGGGAAGGAAGGATTTGGGTAGTTGAGTGGATGGTAATTGTGAATTGGGGTAGTGAAGGGAGAGATAGATTGGTTAGGAGGAGAGGTAAGTTAAGGTTGATAGGAGGGATTGGAGGGGGGAGGGGAAGAGCCTGGGGGGAAAGGATAAAGAGAAGTTCGGAAATTGGGCAAGGTTAGTTATGGTAACTCCAGTGATGCAGAGGAAGATGATGGATGGATACGAGAAGTTTATTGACAGGATTTATTTTTCTAGAGTGTGTTAAAGATGTTCTGTACATTTAGACGTGTTCTAAAATGAGGAAAGCGTTTAGGAAAGCTAATCGGAATGATTGTAATCCCATTAATTAACCAATCAAAACTAATAATCCTATCCCCTCGGATTACATTGGTCACACACACATACACACACACACACACACACACACGCACGCACGCACGCACGTATGCACTTACACACATACATAAACGTAGTGTAGAGTAAAGTGGTATAGTGTGGTATAGCGTAACTTTCTTTGGTAAACACTGTATAGTGGTGATTAGGTGATGATGCATAAAATCAAGGGAATTGATAGGAAGTTAGTGGAGAGGTGAGAAGGGATTGTTATTAGCAAGGTTTTGTTTTACTGAGGTAACTGGGTAAATAATATGACAAGTTTAACATAAGGTGAGGAAGCGAGAGAGCATTTATGCAGGTATGCGGGTGAAGGAACGAGAGAGTTAACAGCGGATATACAGGTATAGAGATATAAAGAAGTTAAAACCGAATAATCAGGGAGACTAGAATAACGTATATTTAGTATGAATAGTAAAGAAGAAGATGTAGGGGTAAGGAAGGGGTTGATAAATGGGAAGTGATATGACCTGAGGAGGAGTGGCGTTGATTTGCATGGGAAGGAAATCATGGGGGGGGAAGAGATTATAATAGTCAAGTGGGTGAGTTGGGTAGTAAATTGGGTATGAGGGGGAAGATTTGTAGAGTAATTTGTACGAACTGAGCCAAATGCGTGATATTATGGAATATAACATAGTACTACCAAGTACGGCAGGGTGCGGCACAGGGAGGAGCGGCACGGTGCGGTATATGACTGTATAGGATTGAATAGCATAGTACAGCATAGCACAGTACAGTACAGTACAGAATAGCATAGCATACAATTGCATAGTACTTTACAGAGCGGCAGACCACAGCACAGTACGCTCCACATAAGGGGTTTCCCCTCGACACTTCTCAGGACACTGTAGGCCCACGGGGCCCTCGGACCCCCCATAAGATCCACTAGGCAGCTCAAATCACTCAATATACAACCCCTCGCACCTGGCCAATTCAGGCATCCAAACACACATTCACCACAAGAGCGTCCAAATACTCCAAGCACTCCCAACTTCCTTCCTAAAACAGTACATCCCATCTCTTTGAATGGTCACGTGCGAATAAGTCTAGATGAATTTTGTGGGCCTGGGTGGGAGGGGAAAGGAAGAGCAGCGGTAATAGAAACGGTAATAGTATAGAAGGATGCAGAAGGGATAAACTGGAGTGAATTGGATTGGGTTTAAGTGTATTGAACTGGACTGGACTGAAGTGGACTGGTTTGGATTGGACTATACTGAACTCAACTTGATTACACTGTAGTGCATTGTTCATTTCTGCTCTCCCTTCCCCAATCATATTTCACCTTTCCCATTATAAAGTTCTTTGCATCTATACTTGTGATCATTCTTTTCCTTCCTCAGCATTACCTTCAAGGTCAACTAACTACATCCAAGAAATCTGTGCGGGACTTCTTCCCGCTTCTACACTCTCATTACTACTACTAATAATGTCGTCCAACAGGTTATATGTAACTTATAATGAGGTATGTAAATCGGCTTATTATCCTCGATTGAAGATTTTTTCTTAGTCTGTATTCCCTTTTTTTCCTTCTTCATCCTTCCCTTTACCCTATCTATCATTATTCAATATTCTTTACCATCTATTCATGTTAAACTTCATGACAATCCGGATTATTTCCCGTTTTTATTCATTCACTTGCCGCACCATAACGAGGGTTCCCCTATCAATTCCCAGTATTCCTCATTCCTTTCTAAAATCTTTTACCCCATGATACTCGAATGGACTTTAATTCTACTGGCCACTTACCCTTCCTTTACAAAAACCGTAACTCTACTCTCTGGACCACCATCTTCATCGCTTATCTCGGTGTATTGCCGACTTGTTAACTTGAAATTACTCTATCTTCAACGGCTTTTATTGCTCTCTTTACATTGTAACATGGACTGCCCAACCAAAATTTTCCCGCTTGACCATGTCTTTTCTTTATGCTAGCCTTTAATCACATCAATGGTCACTTTGTTTGCTCTGTCATGCCATACCATACCATACCATACCATTCTCTATACTTACCCTCATCAATCTTCCGTTGCCGTGCATCCAACCTCTTTTTAATTATGAAATCCAGAGGAATACGTTTCCTCTTCCTCTTCCAAAGCTTAACCACCCCATGTATACATGACCGACCTTCCATTCATTCATCCACTCTTCTACTGCCCAATACAATGGACGACTTTCATGCTATCAATCATCTTCAAATTTTTCTTCTTCCCCCCACCCCCGCCCATAGTTGTCGGTACATGCATATAAAACATCTTCCCCTCACTTACGCCATTTTACCCTAATATCCCGGTTATCTTGCCCTTTCATTACACTAGCCTAATCCACCCGAACACAGATCACCGCCCCATCAATTGATTCCCGCTTAAAATCTTCTCCTGCCCGTCCGTCCGTCGGCCTGCATACCCCTCAATATCCTTCCCTTGTCTTGCATTCCAAATCCATTCTGTTTTTCTTTCAATAATTTCTTTTCCACCCTTCGTTATACCTTAAACCTTGATTAACTCTCACAATTATCCCCTTTACTTCTATTCTAGGTCCACAAACTTTGCCAAAAATCGGCTTCCCAAGTCCTTTCTAAATTTAATCCTTCCCTTATAATTGCTATTGGTGGAGGTGGCTTTATTCCCTCTCGAATCCTAAGGTCGGCTATCAATTTTCTCCCGCTATTGATCATTTCACTGTTAATTTGTTCATCCCTTCTCTGTCTCTATTGTCATCTTGAATTATTCTGTCCTTGTATACTTGTCCCGTTATTGTTAAGTAAATCGGGCAATCGCATCAATTAACCTTTCCCCTTTATTCCCTCCCCCCAAATAATTTTTACCCTAACTGACATTTACCTTTTTCGCCTGGATGAGGGTGAGGTGATGATTTTCTTGATTCGTTTTTTTCGATATTTCGCTTCAATCCTCTTTACTCTGCCCTTCCCCAATCCCTTCGGGCTTTCCATCCACTTTACATACCCCAGTTTCTTCAAAGCGATAATCGAACTAGTTTCAAGAAAAAAGTCATTCCCAAACTTATTTATCATCATCAACCTTTTCCTCTCCGGCATCACTTCCCTATATTACCCTACGTATTAATAAAGGTCATTTCTCAAAAATTCAAATTCCCAAAAAATTCCTATCCAAGCTATCTGTCTCTCATTGTACGAAGATGGCACGGATTTAAACCCAGTTGAAACACCTGCTGCCCAGGTTACTCGGACTCAATGGCTTGACTTTTCCTCCCTCAGCATTGACAATCTTGTCGGTCATAACGTTTTAATCGTCGATGAAGTGGACGATACACGAACCACCCTGGAATATGCCCTTCGAGAACTCGAAAAAGATGTGGCACAAGCGGCTATTCGTCTCGGTCGTTCGGGTGAAGATGCAAAGACAAAATGGGGTGTATTCGTTCTTCATAATAAATTGAAACCAAAAAAGGGTATTTTGCCCCAGTCATTATTCGATGAAGGTCGGTACATAGCCGCTCAGAATGTAGGTGATGTTTGGATATGTTATCCATGGGAATCTAGGTACGTAAATCTATCTACTCATCATTAATCTTATCACTGTTACCATCTTTGTCGTTGCATTTTCTTTATGTCAAGTTAATCCATTCCACCGTTACGTTGTCTTCTTCCTCTTGTATTCACTTGTCATGTCTTTTTTTTCAATTATTTCGTAACCTTGTCAATCCCTGTACACCGAACATATCATGCATGCATACATGCATGCACAAGTATTCATCCATTCATGCGTTTATCTCATCTCATCATATCTACATACACCCTAGTACTTCTGTCTCTCATTATATAATTGTCGTATCACTTATACTTCGAGTATTCCGTGATTGTGATATGTTTGTGAGGCGTTGCGCCAAATCCCCAACAAGCAGCAATTATCGAATCGCCTTTTAATCTTTTGTTATTCAAAGAAATTGACCTTTTCCCTCAGTGTCACCGATTTACATACTCATCATCCCCTACCCTACCCATTCCATCCCATCCTAACCTAACCCAACTCGTGAATTTCAGCATCATCCTTTTGCTTTCTTCATCGCTTTACTTTCCCATTTTTGCTAACCAGCTTATCATTCGTCCCATGATATGTACCGTGTACGAGTGTGCCTAATACAGGGATATCGACGAACATGACCGTTTAGCCGCTTTACAAAATTCCCATCACAAGCCATGATTTCTTACCTGCTTGTTTGCGCCCGCCCCCTCGTAAACTCGCATTCAATGTAATGCAATTATTGGTCTACAGTTAACTCTACCTATCCCTTTTACCCGACCGAGTAAATCACGCTGTTTTAGTTCTAGTCGTCGCATTGAATTAAATCTTTTTTTCCCCATTATAACAACAAGTTCTAATGCTACTATTACCCTTTCTGGGTGGGCCATATTACCATCAAGTTTCACAGTCCCACTGAAGAACGTTGGCTTATACACCAAAATGCAAGTATTCGTTCTTTAGCATGTATACACAAACATATTCAATATTGTATCCTAACGCACACTCACTTACTTGTATTCAATTGCGTATACACCCAATATTCTTTGTTTAACCTCAACTTGCTATTGATCATTTGGTGCCACGTTTGGAATTACCTTTTAAGCTAGTTAACAAAAGTTCCTTTAGGATCCCGACCCCGTACACGTTAATCTCCTGTGTATTGATCGACTTTTGTATATATTACTGTAGTCTTACCGTTAACGGTTTTATCTAGATTATTCGGCTTATCATATTCATCACCACCGTATACCTTGGTATCATGGTATACTTGCCCAGTAGAATCCAACTTTAACCCGCACTACCGAGAATTATCCTACTTCTTTGAGAAGTCCATAAATTTCTACTAAATTGACATAGTTGTCCCTACATTAAACCAAGTTATCATTTCATTGATATTTTATGATTGTGGGTAAAATTTGCTATCTTGATCCATTCTACTCCTTAACGGATGAATTGTGCTTTAACGGGAAATACTTCACCATGACAATGACATGTTGTGTATTCATATTATTTGATAAAAGGCTAAGGAAACGGACTACATCTATACATATCAACACTGTTCATTTTTTCGTGTAATATAAACGGGCTAAACCCACCATTTCAGCTTCGCCTGAATAAAAGTGTGTAAATTTTAGCCTTAATGAGAAAGAAACTATTTAGTTCGAAGACTGAGATAAACTAAGTGTACGTACTTGTTTAGATAAACTTTACAAATCCTTAATGTTCCATTCAATCTAAATGTTAGGTTGACGCTAACTATAAGGCTGTCGCTAGCGTGTACAAATTAGGTTAAATGCATCTTATATTTGATCCACGCGGGGCAAATTAATTCTCTTCTCGAATCATCACTAAAGTGCTAAACCTCACGTTTGTTTACAAATGTTTAATTTATCATGGTAAAAAATTAAACATAGCCTAGCGTATTTATCTTGCTTTGCCTTGCCCAAGCTTCAATATTCCTTATGTTAACAGAATGTTTTTTTATACTCCTTGTGCATACATGTTTCCTCAACACTTAACCACTCGTTTTGAGCTGTCCTCTAATATCATTAACTAATTATTTCAACTAATTGCATACTCAACTTTAAATCACTTAACTTCGGCCTTCTTTGCTTCCAACCTCTAATCTCATCATCTCGTTAACAACATTTTTTCCTAAATCTCACGATACTCGCCCAAAAATCATCCAGATTTCAATCAGTTACGTGCCTTTGATTGGCAAATCGTTCGGATTCGGAGGATTGATAAATCCGCTCGGCCCAGCTTGACTCAGTTCGGTTCGGTTCGGGTAGAGTGACTAACCGTAATTTGAGTTTCTTCGGTATTTATCCGTTAGAATATCTCTGGTAAGTATATCAATGGCTAGTGAGAATTTAATAAAAAGCCGTTAAATATCCAATAATTACAGATGCATACATTTTAACGATTTGTAGATTTATAGATTTTGCGTTACTGTATGCTGTTGTAGCCCAGTTTAGTCTAGTATAGAGGGTGTGGACGTGTGGGTGACGTAGTCAATGGCAAATAAGCGCACTAATGTTGCATGAGAATTGTAGATGTAGTACTAATAATTTTCCCTAATCCGTATTAAACTCTTTAGCCATTGCGTATTCCTTACTGAATATAATGAATAGTACGTAAATCAGTCTATTTTAGCCCTATTTCACATATCCCTCAAACTCTCCGTCCCATCCTCTCGAACCATACATCAATCCCCAAAACCTTTCTCTACCTCCCTAGAAATTCAACTACCCCGTGACCCACATTCACGTGACCCACATCACGATTATTCAGCTCGCGTACATTTTTTCGGCGCTTTGGCTATAATTTGATTTGATCAAGACAGAATTTTTCCTGTTCAAGAGAACTGACGAGCTGCAATCGATAATTTTTTCTCTGATTTCTAAAAGATTATTTGTATCTTTATTATAAGTGAATTGTTATGTGAAAAAAATCATCAGTCAGACTTCACGTTAATCTAATACATTCTTTCAAGGATAAAGGATTAAATTATTTACATTCCTGAATTTATGCCCGAGTACACCGGTTTGTCAAACACTACCTTCTTTTCTAGTCTGGCTTGCTAGTTAATCTTCAATTTATCAAGTTTACTTGCTTGTTTAGAGCCGGGTCAAATTAACCTCTTATACAACAGCCCGTTAAATTTAATTATGCTTGATAAAGCTCTAGGGAAAGGGTGAAAAGTTAACCGGACAATATCGGATTCCAATTTCCGGTCAGCCCTTAGAAAGTGTGTTTGTGTGTGCGTGCATGTGTGGGTGTGTGGGTAGGTGGGTCAAGAATACCGTTTTACTAGTGATATCGTTCGGGAAATTTTTTCCTGTATTCTCGTACTAGTCATCTGGAAAAATATTTGTCAAGATAGCGTAGTCGGAATGTCGAAAATTCGTTCATCTGATACTTCGTATCGCCCCGGCTCAAATCACCCCCTTCGTTCACCTTCCAAATCAATTCGACGTTCATGTCATAAAGTTACGTCTCGTTCTTCATCAGTTAGCTCGTTAAACTCCGTTATGCCATGGTGCTCCTATCGCTTGGATGGCCAATCGAAACATGAAAAAAAGTACTCTCTCCCCAATTCACGTAAATCGGATCATCGGAATAATTATGCGATAGCTCACTCAAAGTCGACGTCACCATCTTATTCTCATTATGAAGCAAATGGTACACGACATTCATTTAGATCACCACAGCATTACCCAAGTGTAGATCGTCGGAATCGTTTGAACGTTAATCGAAGATATGTTAGAACCGATGGAAAATATTATTCATCTCGCGGTCGATCTAGAACTCCTCGTGAACATAGTACAGCATCTCCTAGCACTCAACCAACTTCACTACGGCCAACTAACGATGGTTCACGTTCGCCTTCTGAATCAAACTTTTCACGGTCACCCTGTTCCCCCGACGTAAGTCGGCGACATCGGCGTCATCGTCATCATCATCACCACCATCGACGCAAGTCTCATCGCAAATCTAGCCCTTTGCCGTATAATGCTCGTCCTCTTTCCAAAGAAGATGCTTCAACGCATCGTGCTGTTCTTGCCAAGTATTTGGATATACAAAAAAATCTCAATATCGACGATCTACCGGAATGGGAACTCAAGGGTCGTTGGAAGCGATTCGTTTACAAATGGTATGTTAAGTTCTTGGATTAAGCTCGACCGGGAACGAACTATCTTTAGGGCTGCTACATTTCTTCGTTAATTTATACCAACATATCTATGTTTCTTTGAATTTCACTAACTAAGCGCCACGAGGAACCGAGGTATTTTAGCGCGAAGTTGGTACGAACCGGAATACATTGTTCAACTTCAATGCAATTCAAAAAGTGCGCTGGCCAACGCATTAGTTAACGAACATCCGCGTAAAGCCGGGGCAACACTCCCTACGCTTGAAGAACTTGTATCACGCGACGGTTAGTATATTTTATTTCACTTATCATGTTTGTGTGCGTCGGATATTCCGGTTCTAGAAAATAAGACTAATTAATGTGTGTCTATTGTACCCTTTCCTTGTACAGAAAAGCTTGCCAGTGAAGAATTGATTAAACTTGAAAGAAACTTGGATAATCAAAAATTAATGCGCCGAGCTGAACGAAAACAGCAAAAAGAACAACTGGAAGAGTTAGTACCTAAATCCGACGTGGGATCATTCCAACGTAGAATTGAAAAGCAACGAGTTAATCGGGATGTACAACGGGAATTTACTTCACGGCGTAGTCCTGGACAAATGGATTTTTGCGATGATGAATTACTGGGATGTACAGATGAGCTAGACGCTAAAGCAGCTGCTATTGCAGCAGCGGAAAACGATAGTTTCGAGAGAAATTCTGGCTATCGAAGACCATCTAGTCAACGTTTACAAGCATCATTGACAACACCAGGGCCAAACGTAGCATCATGTTCACAAGCTGGAGCGGCAGCGGCAGCACAACGACTTAAATCGGATCGAGAGATCCGTCGGGAAGAAATTTTACGTGCTAGAGCTGCAGAGTGGGAACGAAGAATGGCAGCACGTCGTCAAAAGGAAGATGAAACCATGGCCATGCTTAAATCGCTTGCTAGAGAACGGTTTGGTGATGGAACTCGTGGCTCTACACAAACATCACGAGATAATGTAGGAAGGGATGGGCCGGGAGTTGATGGAGGATTTTATGCACGGGATTTTACTTCACCACCACCGGCCATGTTATCTTATAACGATGATAAACAACTAACGGAGTCCCAGAGTAAGCTAACAATGGAGGCATCATCACCATCTACTCTTAACTAAAGTTTGCATTGAAGCATTGGGTGACGGCGTACGCTTTGGAATTGAATCGTACCGTGGCAAGATGAAAAACATGAGATTTTTCCATTACTCCAGGGGGAGTATGCGATTAAAGTATAGCAGCAGAGTACGGCAAAAAGTAAGATTTTACTCATCAATCACGATTCTCCTGTTGACTTACGCATAGAGAGGCTTATCGATAGAGGATTGGAAGGGAAGTGAGCGAGTGAGCAAGGTAAAATTGTGAAAAGTCAGTACACAATATCCTCAAGGGTATGAAATGGCATGGAATGAACAAGTTTGACGAGGAAGCAGACAAAAATTCAGATGGGTAACAAGATTATGGGATCTTATGAGGGTAAAATCTCATAAAAAAGTTGCGCAATGCTTGAGTAAAGCAAAACGTTTAAGCAATAAAACTAATGGGATCTTTTCGTTTGGCTTGAACTTCAGCTATTGCATCGACGTAGTTCTCGTGGGATATTTTAGCACTGCCGGTTCGTAAAGCGATCATACCGGCTTCAACGCAAACAGCTTTTAATTGAGCTCCACCAAATTCATCAGTACTGCGCGCTAATTCAGCCCAATTGATATTGTCATCGACTGTCATTTTGCGACTATGAATCCGAAGAATTTGAGCTCGAGCTTCTTCATTGGGTAAAGGGAACTCGATTTTTCGATCTAAACGTCCACTTCGCAACAGAGCAGGATCTAGCACATCGATTCGATTAGTTGCTGCTAATACTTTTACACGATCATCCGAAGCAAATCCATCAAGCTGATTTAAGAGTTCTAGCATTGTACGTTGAACCTCTCGATCTCCTGATTTTTTACTATCGAATCGTTTAGTTCCTACTGCGTCGAGTTCGTCAATGAAGATTATGGATGGCGCTTTTTCCTTTGCCAAAGCAAAACAATCTCGAACTAATTTAGCCCCATCTCCAATAAACATTTGTACTAATTGGGGCCCCGCCAATTTGAGAAATGTTGCATCAGTCTGAGCGGCACACGCTCGAGCCAACAACGTTTTACCGGTCCCAGGTGGTCCGTACATAAGAGCACCTAAACATCGTAAATAACAATTCTATCAGTAAACAAGTTAAAATCATACACTCATCCATAATTACCTTTGGGAGCCTTGATACCAATCTTCTTGAAACGTTCTGCTTCTTTCATGGGCCATACAACGGCTTCAATTAATTCTTCAATTTGTTTATCTAAACCCCCAATATCCGTATACTTTTCAGTTGGCTTTTCATCAACTTCCATGGCTTTAACTCGACTATCATATTCCGGAGGTAAAGTATCGAGAATTAAGTATGAATCTTTATTAACACCAATCAAATTCCCCGGTTTAAGATTTGAGTGATCTACAAGTCCAATTAATGGTAAAAATATTGTTTGACGTGTAGACGTTTTAATCACTGCAGACTTTCCTACTCGTGTCGCATCCAAGTCGATATTAGCACCCTCTTCTGACGCTTCGGCGGTTACATCAAGATCTAATAATTCGACCACATTTCCTACAAGATACGGTAATTGCCTGTATCATAGATTAGAATTTTCACATATCCAATTATTAAATCAATCAACTATCTTATCATGCAACTCCTAAACTCTCAACCTCAATGTTATATTTAATGTAGACAAACCTGTTATTAGCAATTTTTTCTTCATTGTCCTTAATTTTAGCCTGCATTGCCGACTTTTCATGTGTAAGTCGTTGATATTCACTTTTCATAATTCGCAAATCATTCTCCAATAATCGTCTACGCGCTATAATATCTCGTGTGCTGCAACGTAAAATATCATCATCTAGTATATTATCAATTTCTTCCGTAGAGTCTTTCATTTCCACATCTTCATTCGTATTTCCTGTTGCTTCGCTTTCTCTTGATTCATCACCATCACCTCCTCCCCCCCCCCACCACTTGGGAATTTTCCTTATCCTTATCCCCCCCATTACCATCCGATTCTTTTCCCTTTTCTCCCGATGATCCATCTTTCCCTAACTTTTCTCCTTTTCCCGGTTCATTCGATTTATCTGACCCATTACCTTCCGCTTCGCTTCGCGTCAACGAATTGCCTTGATCATCATAATTCGTAGAAGGCATTATACACACTTTTCAATATATATCAACGTTAACGTATACATTCACCAACGTAGATATCGTGTAAAGTAACCACACACTATTCTAATGCCGCGTACAAATTCCTTCCTTCCTCTGACAAATCATTCACTTATCAAGCTGAAATTCTTCAAAACCTAAACTAATCCTCCTTCCACGCTTTGTAACTTTTAAAAACACGCTCTCGCAAAATGTTATTCGCCCTCCCATCGCGTTCCCATTTCAAAACTTCCTCGCTTCGGCAAAACCTTCCTCCGCCCTCCCCATGTGGCGTTACCATTCCGCCTCTCTTTCTTCCGCTTCATGTCACGTGCCAAGACCCCGGTTCTCCACTGTTACACTCTTTCACGATGAAGTTTTATATTATTTCATTACACTTTTTCCATATTTTATGCCCTTGTTAGTTCAATTTTTAATAACAATCGTCTACCCTTCAATTGTTCTTCAAGGTTGTCTTTGTGTTTTGGGTCTTGTATCAGAATATTGTCATCCTCCAAATGGCAACTTTACTTGTGTATATGTTTATCCACTACCGTTAACTTTAATTAAACATTTGTTAAATATGATTTTGGCTGTCGTAACCACTTAAAATTATCATCATTTATGGTTGGTTTAAAATTCACGTCCCCTACTTTTAAACTATTGATCAATTTAATTTTGCTGTGACGATGTAAGCTTACGGATAAATTGTCGATGGCATCAGTATGTATAATTGTTCTTCAGGCACCATTAATTTTCAGCAGGATTGGCCAAGTGGAGTACAACAGTTCATATATGTCTATCGTGATGATTGCAACCAATTTTACAAGAATCAGTGCACAATATGAATATCTTTGTAGTCATAAAAGCTTACGTTTAAAGCAAATTCCCTTGGAAGAACCTTCTGGCTAACCTATGTCACAATCTTCCCAGCTTAATCAAATAATCATCCCCAGATTCCTCTGCAACGCTAATACTTAATTGCCGCCGCGATAACAAGTATTTCGCAGCATTCTCGAGTGAATTGCCACCCTACTGTAATGTGTATATACATCTACACATTCACATTCACATTCACATGCACATACATATAAAAGCTTTGACCTATTTTGGTGAAACGTCTTTTTAACTTATTTTTGTATACAGGTCTAAGCTTGCATTGTCGATCTACCCGTAGCCATATCTAACCACTCTTGCCCATGTTCATCCGCATAAATTTTGTCAAACATGCCTGACTGACCTTGGGAATTATGGTCCGATTAATTAACACATTCGCGGCAAGCAAGTTTGTCCATATTGTAGTATATAATGTCAGTATACATCCACGTATAAGTAACTTGTTTCGATTTAAGAAAATGATTCCTTGCCGGTAATTAAGGAGTTTACCATTTCAAGGTATCGAATCTTTTGTTTATGCCTACTTTCATCCAAGTATGCGAATGATCGGGTTCAACGGCAAGCCATGTCCTTGAACCGGTTCCGTTTACATTAGCATGAGCAATTACGTTAATCAAAGCTATTCGATTATCTTTGGATGAAATCACAGCCAACGAAATTTTCGCAGAAGTCATAGCTTTGCCCTTTTTTCTATATAGTCAAGTGAGTCTTGCAACGTGCCACTTACCGTCAACCCTGATCAACCAAAAAAATTAAATGGGTCTCTGCAGGTACGTAGGACGAGACATGGTTCAGTTCTGCGTATGTTCATCACCTTCTGGGTAAATTGGGCGCTCGGCCATACACTATTAACGTGAATGAGTGCACAAATCACCGTTGACGTTATCTTCGAATAGTTTAATGTGGACTTCTTAGGTGGGAAAGTTTTAAGAATTTACGTTTGATTTATATGGACTTGTGATTGGTAAGATTATAGGATATAGAGACTGATCAGACTATCAAAATTGAATCAATTGGAATCTTCCATTTTTGTTTCGGTAAAAGCCCATTTATCCGTAACCCATACATTGCGTACGATTGGATGTTTTATGGATCGCGCGTCGTGAGTGCTAATAAATTTTCCGGACTTGTGTAAATTTTGCCTAGGGAAATGCTCAAATAATACGGAGATAATTATAGATTATTTTATACATACTAGGAAATTTTTTCCAGTGAGCTTCGACAAAAGTAGCATACCAAGTAGCATGGTAGCTTCACAATTAAATTTCTGGGGTTATCCTTCGGCCAGTAATGCATGGCCTCCCAAGCATGACCGAGTTACATGGAAGAGCAAAAATATCAACGGATATCACGGAGCCAATAATAGCTACGGTATTAAGAGCATAGATAGATATTAGGGATAGATTTGTTTTAAACCAAGATAACTTGACGCACGGCTAAATTTGGTGGGGCTCTCAAAGGCTAGAACATTGTGTGAGTTTAAAATATCAGGAGGCTTGACAAACTACTATTATGAAAAGGTAAAGCAAATGTTAAATGTTATAAAAATTCACTTGCATTGATCAAAGGAGCAGGTCGGTAGGGTGGTTGATGTCTCGAACATTAATTCTGTACACGTAGGAAAACTCTGAGTGGGCGAGTGTGAATGTACGTATATTAGCATGGATATTATCATGAAATTTTTAAGACTAGGTTATAAAGGGCTGTCATTAACCAATGAAGATTGATTTTGAAGGGGCACGACGTACAGAAAAGTCAGGGTATAGCGCATGGAAGGAAATATATCTGGGAGGTGAATGGAATAACGGATATCATGAGCTAGGGTGAAGTTAAGTTGGTTAAATGTGAGCGAATATGATTAGGATATACGTGATACACGGTTAATATGAATATGGGATTTACAGTATAGACCAGTCAATACAGTGTAGGGCGTATAATCAAAGCAGTAATGATGGACAAGGTCCATCAGGGATATGGATAAGTCAATGTTAACGAGTAAGGTTTGACATGGTATGCGAAGCTCTGGCGCCATTCATGACATGCAGTGAGCTAGCGGGAAAGCTTAATGTTATAGTATGGAAGAGATGAAATAATCTGTGGGTAGGTAAATTAGTGTTGAGGGTATTTCAAGGATAAATAAAAAGTTGAAGATGTTTCTAATGTGTGGAAATAAGGATTAGGAAAGGGGAAAGCGAGATTAGCATGAATTAATGAACAAGCGGGACTCTACGTGTGTACAAGTGTTCGTTGAACGAGGAAATTGTACAACAGGTAGATAGAAAGTCCGAAACCAAAATGTTGGTAGTTAAAGGTTGAAGAGGGGGTGATATAGAGGAAAATAAAGCTTGATTGGAGTAAATTGGGTTTGGGAGCGGGAAAGCTTAGATGGTTTAACGCATGAAAATGGAAAAAGCGGGTAAAAAAGTGAGAAGTTAGAAAGACTAAAGGAAAAAAGCCAATGATAACGATTGAAGCACATTGAACGAGGGTGTACAATACGCCGGGAATAATACGAAATTTGTACTTATGGGGACAGGAATGAGGAGAACGAACGGGAAGGGTGTAATGTATACAATGCAGTTAACCAGAGTTATATGAAGGCAAAGGGAATGTTAATGGGGAATGTAGTCGGAACAAAAATGGGCAATATGTAGAGAAGTATATGATGTATACACGAATAGCGAGGATTATCATGAATAATGGAAAGGTAACAGAGATTAATTGAAGGTATAAAGATAAAGGAATTTACGATGAATTATGAATCAACAAATGTCACAAAGTCGGAATATATTCGAGGACCACACTATGACGAAAAGAGAGAAAAGGTAAAGTTAAGAAGATTAGACGGGATCAAAGGTAAAACGATGAGGTAGAAATGAAGGGAATTGAAAAAAGATTGATAAAACGATAATTGACGGAGATAAAGTAGAAAGGGAGACGAGCTAGTTTGAAGCAGTAACAAGGAAGAGAGTTTCTTATCGATCGTAAGAAAAAAGGATTATTCTCAGTCAACTAAGCTATGAAAATGGAATTAGAGTAGGCGGGGGAGATTGGGTAATAGATTTAAAGGAAGTGCTGCGATGCGCAGCACTACAACAAGTTAAACACTTTACTTTTCCCTTACCTATACACACTAACAATGTCTTGTATACATTCGAGCCAACGAAATTCTCCGAAAATGTTGAAAACTGCATCTCAACAATTTATCGGAGAATTTATACCATCTGGAAAGCATGACCAACGCTGTTGAAGACCGACAGTACCTTCCCGATTCAACTGGTAGGAAGGACCGTGCAAAACTCTCCATTGCACCTTCTAGCTACAGAGCTGCACAATATTAATTAACTTTTGGTTTAGGGCAAATGAATACTTTCAACTTTAGTAAAGTCTATAATTCGCCATAAAGTATGAATAACTCTTTTACTGCAATTCAAACCTTTCCACACTCGCTTAATTAGTATCATTACATTTTAACTCATCTTCCAACGTCAATCCTTCTTACAAACTGTTCAGGTTTGGAATAATCTATTCATCCTCTTCCCATCATTACACCGCCACAATCTCGAGTAATGTGCCACATATTCCGTATGGATTATCTAAGCGGGTTTGAGGTTACTTGGTGGGAAATAGAAATTGGGATTTGCTCGTAAATTAGACCATTTTATTCGTCAGATTGACCTTTTTTTCTGATTGAGAGAATTTTTGGCACGTATTACGCCACTAAATTAACAAAATTCAAGTTTGGGCTATCAGGTAACAGTAGATTGGTTGGAAATTTAGCGCATTTTAACGTTAACAAGCTTAATTACCATCATTACATTACGACGCAAACCTCCTCCCTTTACCCCGGCGTAATATTTATGATTTTGGATCTTAGTTATCCATTAAATTGGCTAAGTGAATTTGGACTTATGTGTATACGTTTATTCTAGCCGCAAAACTGTCCAGTTTCATCCAATTTAAAATTGGTATTTTTACTTTCTTCCCCCCCATAGCGCAGCACTACCGTAATGGTTGATGTTAATGCTGTATAGTCAACGCTTACAGAAATGGTGATAGCACATCGTGGACGACACGGTCGGGCATCTGGAAGTCATCAACATTCGCCTAATTGTCTAAATGGACTTCTTTAGATATACTGCACTATTCCCGCGCTTACATCCCTCAATCACGACCTCTTCCTCGTGTCGTTTATCCGGGATTTCCTAGCGCTACTCTAACAGCTATTAGTGCTTCATGCTTCCTTATCCAGACTACCGGTTAAAATCGTATCCCCTTGGCGTACTATACGTTAACCTTCTCGGAAGCTTGTGCAGTGTTCATCGTTGGCTATTATTTTTGACTCGGAAATCCGGATAAAAATTGACTATTAATGAGTTTTCGCTATGTGTTATATCTCCAGATTTCGCCTTGTCTCTGATTAGATACAAGTGCCAATATGGGCATGAATTACCTTTTATTGGACAGGGACACCCTCTCGGACTATTTAATTACATTCATGCCCCTATCGTGGCCTATCGTAATCTGGTACATTCGCTATCAAATGATATAATATAATGTATTATACTATGGCCAATAATATCAAGGAATGCTATCAGTTAATATCATCTAGCCATTCACTTGTCGACGACAATAGACATCGTGGGATTTCCACTAGCAATTTCTTTCAGGATACACTGCTCTTGGGAAGAGGAATGTACTTTCTGCTTGTCCACTTTCTTGCATAGTGCACGATTCGACATCAGGCTAATAATCAACGGGTAAAGATAGCTAAATCCGGCCTTTCGATATCGTACAATGGCTGAAGGTCCTTCCAAGCTGAGCGAGTAAATCGAAGGAGGGTGAGGACGAATTGAAAATTTTTATCGTAAGCCGGAAATGTGGAATGAAATTTTTGATGGTCAGCGGTACACTGCACTACATTGCATGGCATGGAATGGGATAGCACGGTTTATAGATTGAGCATGTGCATTAAGATAATTGCAATTTTACTGATAACTTATACATGAGGTAGGAGGGAAATTGAAAGGCCAATCAAACATTTCACCATTTGCACGTATAAAGTGTGTCGCAGAAGGGGTTAATACGCCGGTAGACAAATTGAACAAACCGAAAAATTTTACTTGCTGAAAGAGTTACAAGTTAGCTCACGTTCAAGTTTTAAAAATTTGTCGCGCTATCAGGTCAGGGAAATATGGAGAGATAGGGTAAGGGGAAGGGAGGGGTAGCAACAGGAGCGACTACACTCAGTGGTGCAATGAGTCCACCATATTAACGTTGGACAGCGGATCTCAAGATGTGGACAGTTGCGCGCCTAACCACACTGAGGTAAATAGTTTTCTGGAAGATTTGTGGGCATATATGGCGGGGGAATGTGTCATTATGAACTCGGTACATCGATGCACTGTGTGGAACGGAGTAGGTTGAAGCAAGGATTAGTAGGGTGGAAGTGGATGGGGTAGGAATGGTGGTAATTATGAAGGTGTATGATTGATTATAGGTCTAATGGGCTTGAAGTCGAGAATATGGAAATTTTGTGAGTTTTATGCCAAATTAAGGATCGAAACTTTAGACCTTGGTAAACGGGATTCTATTTTAGCAGGGAAATGGACGAGTTAGAATATTTACCGACGCAATGGTAATATTTATTACCTCATACGATCGCAGTTTTCCTATGCTTAACAGCAGTGTTTTGTCGGAATTTTCATGCTGTTAAATTTCATTACGTTGTGCTAACTAACTTGGCTTGTGAAGGTACGAAAGTTGAACGGGATTACTACGTTTACACGCTGTCGGGAGGCTTAAGGTTTTGATGATTTGGTAGGGAAGAGGATGAGATCTGCCAATGAGAATGGAGGGAAAATTTCTGGGAGCAAGGAAAGCAGGCAAAAAATAAGAATACAGGACGTGACAGACGATCAGGATGGAGAGTATGAAGTGGCAATTGAGGGAGGTTCACGAAGGGGAAGGGTATTTCGTGGTCGGTCAAAAAGTCCATCAATTTGTGTATCGGAAAGTGAACATAGCGTTGGAGAAGGTGAAGGTACAACGCAAAGCGGGTTGGGGGTATCAGGAACAACGGCTAAGGATGAAGAGTTAGTTGGGTTAGCAAGACGTAGTGGAACAGTATCGGGAACGTGTATTGAATCGAATACAGATCGAACATTATTGTCGCCGGAGTTAAGTACGGTTAGCAAATCATCATTGACGGCTATTTCAGCTTCGACGATTGAGATTACGGCTACACCAATTCCGGCATCTATTACGACAGGTATATCAAGGTCAGCTTCTGGTTCAGCAATATTAAGTACAAGTACGAGTGCAAATTCAAGTCAAACACCAACGGTAGCGGGTTCACGACAGGGAAAATCACGATATAAATCATGGATGTGGGAATATTTCAAGGTAGAAGAGATCAATCGACCGTGGACATTGCGTCGAAGCAATACACATCAAACAGTTGATCGAGAAATTCGATGTACAGTACGAGATGAATTTAGCGGAGAAATGTGTGATTGGAGAACATGGGATTCCAAACGACAAAGTTCAACGAGCAATATGACGGAACATTTACGCAAACGACATGCAATAGAGAATTTTGAAGTAACAGGGTCATCGAAACGAAGTCGTACAGGAGGAAATAGCCCAAATCAAGAACTATCACCAACTAAAGTAACGGGAATAATTTCACATAGTGGGAGTAATAGTGGTAATATGGCAACACAAATTAAGATGGAATCAAACCTTTACAGTTGGATGATATGTACAAAACAATCATTAAGTTCAATTCAAACACCGGCATTTCAGCGGATTTTTCACGATCTACCGGGAGTATTGGTTAATGAAGAAAGCTTAACGATAAATTATTGTCAGAGATTGGAAGATGATTTTGGTTTACTTCGGTCCAAACAACGTAATGAATTAGGAGAAGCATGCGCAACAATATCTTTATCGTTTCAAGTATGGGAAAGCCAATTACACGCACCAATTTTGTGCATTTTTGGACATTGGGTAACTTATGAATTCGAGTATCACCATTCTATCTTGGATTTACAAGAACTTGAAGGAGGTATAGCAAGTGATCAGAATATTTTGGCCGTTTTATTAACGACAATTGAAGAACTTAATCTGGAAAAAAAATTATTTACGATAACTTGTAATGACGAAGCTTATCGCAAAGTTTTGTTTGATGAATTATTTCGAAGTTTAACGGGTCGTATGGCAAATATGGATATTATGTTTGAAGGGAACGAAAGTTGGATAAAATGTTTTGATCAAGTAATTGATCAGATTGTTCGAAGTATATTATACACTTTAGGATCAAGAAATGGTGAAGAATCTTGTCAAATATTGAATGACATAATTTACGGGGATGGATTCGATACGGCAAATTTAAGCTGTATTGAACGTTTAAGATTATTTTTTCTCTGGGTTTTGCACAATTCATCGCATCGTGATGCATGGCGACAAGTCTGTAGAATTGAACATTCGAATGATCCAATTTCAACTCCATCTACAAAACATCGTCTAGGTTTTAATATTGATTGGGACCAAAAGTGGAATTCAACGGCAAACATGATACAAGCTGGCTTAGACCGGCGTCATGAAATAAATTTATTGTTAACTCGTCAACCCACTCTGTGTCCTATTCATCAATTTTCTCAAGATGATTGGAATCATCTTCATCACATTGGCCAAGTTTTAACTAGCTTCAAGAGACTCGCCGATCAAATCCACCGTGAAAACTTCGAAGCAAGTAAGATTGTCGTCGTCATTTATCAAGTATACGATTTACTTCGGGCCGGCAGCTTGGGTATCGAAGGTTTTAATCAGTTTAATCCTTCATTACGCCAATCCTTAAATACGGGTTTTCAAATCTTTCACGATTACATGAAAAACTGTAAATGGCAAAATTCGGAATACTTGAGTTTTGTATTGGACCCTCGTTTTAAGGATAAATCTCTTCGCTTCGATCTTGATTTTGATTTAAACTCTTGTCTATCTTCCAATCAACCGTCATCTTCTTCAAATCTTTGTGATTCATCCTTCTCCACCGTTAAACTTATTCGTGAAAAGTTACTTCAACAACTTTATCAATTACACCGCATTCAGGCCAATTCTAAATCTACCCTTAATACTCCGCCAAATTCCCATTTGCTTCCTCATTCTTATCGTCATCGCAAAAAATGTCGTCCTAGAACCGATCAGATGTCTCACCTTGCTGATGATTTCCTTCAATTACGACTTCGTTTGTCTCGCGATATTGACACTTATTTTCAACGCGAACCCGTTACTTCATTACCCGCTCTAGGCGGTGATCAATGGGAACTTGCTCGACAAGCTCATTCTCGTTGCACTTTGGATTGTTGGAAATGTCTTTGCCATACTCATCGTGACTTAAGTTTGCTGGCTCAAGCTTACTTGTCCATTCCAGCCTCTACAACTTGTATATCACGATTTCGTGAACAACATTCCGATATTTTATCTGATAATCGTCGTTCTACTTCCCCTTGGCCATCCTTGCGAATGTTATTACTTTTGCATGCTTCTCGACTTATGTCTACCGCTTAAACTCGCATACCTTTTCCTTTCTTCACTAAGATATTCCCTTTTACAAATACATGCATACACCTCAATCCTTGCTTTTAATTCTTCATCCTTTTATTGATTCTTCCACACCGGTTTCGTCTTGTCAAGAAACGCTTTCATGCCTAAACCCAAGTTAATACATATTGTCCCCTACGAAACTCCGTAAATTTTAACCAGTAAAATCTTTCAACCTTACCATTCTTTTGATCAAGTGTACCAAATAATCCATAAAATAATCGCCTTTCATACTGTAAGCCTTGGTTTAAGGCTAATTCTTGACTTTGTAAAACTGCGTCTTTACACGCTTTAACGGCAACACGACTAAAACTTGCAATCCGTGACCCCGTTATGCACGCTGCTTCTACACACTGTTCCGGTGTATCAAATAAACGTCCCACTAGACCCCATCGTTCACCTTGTTCCGCTGTAAATGTTTCTCCTGTAAGTATAACTTCCATCGCTCGAGATTTTCCAATCGCTCGTATAAGTCGTTGTGTGCCGCCTGCACCCGGTATTGTTCCTAATCTTATTTCCGGTTGCCCAAAATTTGCATTTTGACTTGCATATATTATATCTGCTAGCATAGCTAACTCGCATCCTCCCCCTAACGCATATCCCGTTACCGCCGCGATAAGTGGTTTATCAAGTCTATCAATAACGCTTGTCCATTTGTCTAGTAAATTTGTCTCATATGCACTCGCAAACGTTTGTTTGCTCAATTCCCCAATATCCGCTCCCGCTATTATCATTTTCAAAAATACGTTAATCCCTTTTCCTCTCAATCCTCGATCCACGTTAACTTACCCGCGAACGCTTTTTCCGTTCCCGTCATAACAATCGCTCCAATACTCGAATCCTTGTTAAATTCTCGTAAACCCTCATTCATATCATTAATCACTTCCTCATTAAGCGCATTTAACGCCTTTGGCCGATTCAATTGAACTTAACCTCTCGCAATTCCCGTATAAAATCCCCCCGCATATATTAATTTCCTACTTTTCCTTTTTAAACACCATTCTTTTCTTCCCCTTACCTAGTCCCACCCCCCTCATCGGCCGTGTACACAAAACTGTACTCGATGAATCCTTCATCTCGTATCCACTGCTGCTACTACTCTCCTTCGTTAACTTAATTCGTTTTAAAAGTCTCTTCTTTTTCACTTACATCCATCTTTGCGTTAACGGCCCATATCCAAACCTATGCCCTCTGATCACCTTATATCCATCTCCCCTACACCATCTCAAAGTAAATATTCCTTTTGCCATAATTTGATATATTAAATTCACACCTACATGTACATGTATACTTTCAATCAACAATACTCACAAACTTAACTTTCCCCGCCTATAATCCAACTTCACTCACGTTGGTATCATGTGATTAATACCCCGTGACATCCCGATATCGCATGGCTTTCCCGAGCTAACTCCTTTCTTCCCCCCAAAATTATTTTATTCGGTTTCCCGATATTTCTTCCTATTTTACTATTGTTTCGTGTCGGGCCGTTTCCGATTTGGCGGTGTGTATGCGTACCCGTGTATTACCGAAAATTTGTTTTTTACGGCTCCCGTTTCCGCTCCCGTGCCCGCGCGTTCCCGTTTACCTTGAGCGCAAACTTGTGTGTAGTTTACGATAGTAAAATCTATTATTTTCCACTTCTATCTTCTCATACTTTTATACTTTTACTCGTCAACTTTACCCTCCGATGAACTAGTCACGTTTCCCCAATTATTTTACCGTATTAACAAAATTTTGGCATTGATCAATCCCTTGTATAGGATCCTCTTTACGTATACGTATACGTGTACGTCTGCGCTCACGCGCCTGGGCCTCCCTCAAAACGTATCTTCCCTTACTCTTTATCATTGACTCGGGCAAACCTGAAATGATGGACAGCGTGGAACCCGATTTCACGTACTCCGCTATCACAAGTCACACCAGTCGTCTGGCGCGCTTATATCGGGTGTACATGGACAAGTGTACTCCCTATGTAGCTTATCGTTGGCTAGCCTCTCTCGTCCTCTTCCTTACTTTCGTCGCTCGTATCCTACTCACCCAAAGCTGGTACATCGTTGCCTATACGCTCGGAATTTATTTGTTGAATTTATTTCTAGCGTTTATATCCCCAAAATTCGACCCTTCATTAAACGAATTTGGCTACGATGATGATGATATCAATACCACCCGTCGTTCCCCCTTCAACTTTACTACCTCTCGCTCCTCCAGTTCATCTGCCCCGGGTGCTTCCTCACTCTTACCTACTAAAGAAGATCAAGAATTTCGCCCATTCGTACGCTGTTTACCTGAATTCAAATTCTGGTTAAGTGCTACCCGTGCTATACTCATCGGTTTATTTGCAAGTTGCTTTAACGCTTTTGACTTACCCGTTTTCTGGCCAATTCTTGTCATGTATTGGTTTCTCCTTTTCGTACTCACAAGTAAGTTTTCACAACTTTTAATCCCCCCCTAACCCTTGCTAATCGCATCTTCCTCCGTTTAACCTTTCCCAGTGCGCCGACAAATTAAACACATGATCAAATATCGCTATGTTCCCTTTAACATCGGAAAAACTCGCTATAATCCCGTTGCATCTTACCAATCTTATACTTCTCCATCCTCTCCTCCACCTCCACCCTTTACTGCCACTGCTACCGCTAGTAGTTTAAGTAACCCCACTAGCATTAGCAGCTCTGTTCATGCTCCATTCTGCGCCCCTCCTGTTCAACCTATTCAACCTCACCCTCCACCCCCACCTTCCGCCTCTACCGTGCACCCTCCTCTTCAAAATGCTCCCACATCAACTGCTGCTATATCACCACCATCGGTTACCGCTGCATCACCCCCCTTGGCCAATTCAAATGTTCAATCAACAGCACCACTATCACAACCTTCAATTCCTGTTAACCCCTCATTTCCCTATCAACCATCCCCCTCTCCATCTCGAAAGTACAGTTAAACACCCTCCTTATCTACTCAATGTTTCTGCAATAACAACCTATCTT
Organism: Herpomyces periplanetae; assembly: GCA_009733715.1. NCBI lineage: Eukaryota > Fungi > Ascomycota > Laboulbeniomycetes > Herpomycetales > Herpomycetaceae > Herpomyces > Herpomyces periplanetae. The sequence goes on along the minus strand of WMKJ01000043.1, from coordinate 1,896 downwards.
AATATACTTTACGTGCTCCACCACCCTATGATATAGACCTCGTCTCAATCTACTTAAATTCACACTAAACAATGTATTACAACTATAAAACATCGACAGGACAAAAGGGGAAGATATACACATTTGACAGGAGCGGGTCTACGAATGCTACTTCCTGAATGGCACAGGGCTGACAAACAACTTCCCAATTTACTTTTCCGTGCTTGTGCACATAGAAACGCAGTATATATATATACAAACTTATATATATATATCTCTTTATGATATAGGATACTAAAATTTCACTTCTCACTCTGTCCAGTATAAGTAAACTGCTCCTTTAATCGTGTGCTTTGTTAATCCTTCAAACCTCTCATCCTTTCTCTTTTGTTCAATCAATATCCTAGAACCATTTTAGATAAGTGAAAATAATCAACTTTCCGCCGTTAGCTGCTACGCGCTAATTTTCTAGCTTCGATAGATTCCGAATAACATCATCTTCTGTACCGCATTCAATCCACCTGTATGTATTCACTCGCTATCCTGCGAGTCAATCTTCCTACTCAATCAGTCAATCATGTCCAACATGAGTAAGTGCCTGTGAAAATGTGTATGTGCTTCCATCCCCATTTGCTTAAAACCTTATTATTCTTCTCCATTAACTGTTACGTCACTAATCCAATCTCCGCATAACCATATCTCTCATGTCCGTTTACTTGCACGCCTTCATATTTTCATTTATCCCTTAAACTTTGAACACCCTAATTCTGACCACTTCTAACCTCTCTAACCCGCAAATTATCTCTAAAAATCATCATCCAGTGCTACTCCTTCATTCCTTTCACTTCACACAAACGCTCTGAACGACACCACCATTAAAATTCTCCTTTTCATTCTTCTGCATCCTCGACCATAACTTGTTTCGATCGACCGGTTGGCGGTGAAGAAGTATTCGATGGCGTATCTTCTTGATTATCTGGTAGTCCGTTTAATAATCTAGCATGCATTTTCGTTAAATTATTTTCACATCAAATTAATCACAATTTGACAACAAATTCATCCTTCCCATCTCTTCTTCTTCACTTAGTTTCATTGCCGCGTAAACCTTTTAAACACTTACTCGTAAGAATTAGCTCGAGGGTTTGTTGCTTCTCTTTCTTTCAACATTGTCGACGCTGTTCGGGACAACCCTGACGGATCTTCACTGGTACGAGTTGAATTGATATCTGGGGAAAATTTACGAGCATTGCTCATCATCATAGAAGGTCCTCCTACAAACTGTGATTTGTTTGTTGGCTTATTTGCCTGCCTTCGTAATCTACTCAAATCATCATTTCGCACTTGGTGTGAACCCGAAAACTCCGGTGCAGGCGGGAATTGCCGCACATCAACCCGATTCCCCATTGAAAAATTATTTCGCTGATTTTGTCTTTGGCGAGCCTGATCCGCTTGCTGTTGTGCTACAGCTTCTTCACGAACCTCTGCAATCGTTGTGGGTCCCGAAAGTTTATGGACTTTTGCTTTCCATCCGGTATTCCTCAAATCTTGAACATCCTGTAAAAACATTAAATTTCATTAGAGCGAATTCTCACATTTTGCCCCGCATAAAGCTCGCATCCTAGTTTAAAAAACTTACCATTAGCATAAACTTCAAACGACTCGGCAAATTTTCCATTGCAATTATTCCTTGAATTCGATCGAAATAGTCTTGAATGTACGGCTGTGTTCGAGGATTCTGATCGAAATTTTCACCAACCGTTCGCAAAAGTTTGGTTAGACTTTCAATTGTAGCTTCGTCAGGGACCCCATCAAAACCAAATAGTTTGATAAAACACTGATGCATTATCTTTATGGATAACATTCCCAGGTTATGAAGTTCTCCGATAAACTGAATCAGACCAAGCCCCTGACGTTTGG